>JADDON010000107.1:0-97071 GCA_017140175.1 Fusarium staphyleae
AGGTGGCCCGGGGGGTAGGAGAGTTGGCCGAGGGAGTGGAATCGACGGGCGAAGGGGAGGCGACGTTGGAGATGTTTGTAGGTGTAGAAGGGCCAGTCCTAGGCGCAGACGTTGAATTGGAGAGCGACGGAGAGGATCTCGACCGACGACCCATTCCCAGCGGTGTCGAAGGCATGGGGACCAGGATCCTAGGTCGAGATCGACGTCGAGTTGGGTTATCGACGGCGCGGTCCCAAGGTCGTGAACTCGCAAATCCTCTTTCTTTGGAGTTTCGTGTGTCCTGTTGGTTGCCGACCCGCGTAATCTGCGGGCTGAAGATGCGAGGAGCACAGAGCGAAGGGTGGGCTCGGCGTCCAAGGTAGGCTCCGTGTGTTGGACGTGTTGGAGTCGGAAGAGGAAGAATAATTATGTATGAGATTGAAAGGGCGAGGAGCCTCTACGCTACAGAGGGGAGAGATGTAAAGGTTGGATGAGTGAGGAGCAGGAGCAACAGGACGATGAGCACCTGTAATTACCTACCTACCTTAAGCTATGCAAAGGTTCCGTCCTAAGGTACGATCGAGGGTTTGTACCCAGGAGAGAAGAGAGGGGGGGATCATCCTCAGGTAGCCTGCTAGCGCCTGTAACCGTGAAGATAGCGCCGCGGTGGGCTCTGAAAATGCCCCGATTATAGCGGCGGGAGCCCCGTATCTTCGCGGTCAATGCCACCGATGGCGCCTGAATAGACTTGGGTTGCTAAGGTAGGCTCCAGCTCATCTCTCTCCCATCTCCACCCTTGATTTGTCAGTCTTTCGATTCTCCTCTCTATGAGCGCTGTTCCGGGCCGCGGCAACGGATAACCCGCCATGGAACCACAGCTACAGTACGGAGTACGTACGTAGTACGTAGTTATGCAATACGCTGGCTAAATTTAGCCTCGCCTCGTAAGGCTTGTTCCGTGGCTCAGGCCTCTTGTAACCAGCCTCGAGTCTCCAGTAATTCCCTATGTCATCAACACTTGCATATGCCAAGGCTCGACGGGCTATCGCTTATGCCAAGAAAAGCTTGGCCGTGGCTTCGAGGAACTTGTTCTCGAACGAATAAGAAAAACATCCATGTCCCGGCATGGACGGATAATTAACGTAGCACATGGCCAACCTCGAACCTTGCTGCTCATGGCTCCAATTCCGGCAACATGGCGGGTTCAGGCACTGACGCCATGTTTGGGCATGTCTCGATGTTTGCTTCTCTCCTGGTGCGGCGTGGCGGACAAGGAATAACAGATCCCCCATTGACAGAAAAACCTGCCATGACACGAGCAGACTGTTTGTGTCGTCCATCTCTAGTGCATTAGTTAGTTATGTGTTTGTTATCCACCTGCCTGGATCCAACTGAGGCGCCGCCGGCCGTGGCACGTCCTATCGGGCGTCGAGCGTGAACAACATATCGGCCGAACTATGGGGACGAGGTCAATGGAGGCTATCAAGGATGAGCTTATGATTCACCATCACAAACTGCCAGTATCAAGAGCCAACTTAATATTTCATGATGTGAGTTCGTCTAAAACTCGATCGTCTTGTCTACACGATGCTTCTCAGACTCCCATCATGTCCATATCCCTCATACACAGAGTGCTGGCTCTTCCATATCGACATCTTATGTCTAATATTACATTTGTGGTATCATGCCCAGACCCCTAAACCAACCAATGCGCTGCAATGCAATCCAGATAAAAACAACCTTCTAAGCCCTCATGTCCTGTTGACATGAGCATGATAACGCCGTACAATGCTGTAATATGATGTTTTGATATCCCTTCCAGTCTAATCCAATGACTCGCCGCTCAAAATGCTTCTCAGAATTCCTGCGCCGACACCATCCGCTACAGACTCAAGCTCCTTCTCACCAGCACAGCTCGTGATTCTTCGCTCATCTCCGCTCGCGGCAAGAGTCTTTCGGCCTCTCCTGCTAGGAGTCTGTATCGTCGAAAGACTGCCACTCTTGCCGTCGGATGCGTTAACCAATCCCAGAGTTTCGAGACTGCCTACAACCTCGCGAAACTCGGAGCTGGACAGCGGGTGAAGGACCGAATCCCGGGTGCACAGTTGGCAGTATGCATCAAAAAGAGTCTTGATAGTTGGCGACATTAGCTTCGATTTGGACGGTGTAGAGAGACCGTTGGCCATCTTGGCCGCTGCACGGATCCGCTTCTCATAGGCTACCAACGCACAGAGCGCTGCCTTTTGTTGCAGGTTCAAGGCCTTGAGTCGCTGCGTTGTGCCGTTGCTGAACGCAGCTGCCGTAATTTTGTTGAGGTGTCCAATTGATGCCCGGGGTGCCGTCTCTGCTGTGAGTGCCTTGAGCGAGTTCGCCATTATCTGAACCACGCTCCTTGAGCCACCGGTGGCTCCATTGATATTTTCTCCTAGGGGCCGTTTGGAAGGCGTCATCTGTAGAAGCGCCTCTCTAGCCTCCTCCTCATGCTTTTGTCGGGTTTCAGTCTCAATCAGATCCAGCGCTCGTCGGCAAATCTCGAATGCCTTGCGAAGGTCTCCAGTCTGACTTGAAACTTTGCGAGAGCAGAGCTCAATGGCGGCAGGGTGGATGAATGGGACGTATCCCTCCTTGCCTCCTGCAGGCATGAGCGACTTGAGCCGTGTGATTATGATGTTCTTGACTTGAGTTGCGGTGTAAGGAAGAAATGACAAGAGGTCGGGTTTGAGATTCTTGGCTTTGAGTCGGGGCAAGAACCGGTCTGTCAAGTCCAAGGCGTTGGCGATGCCGACTAGGACGAGGCGAGAGTTCCTTTGCAGGGACCACTCAAATACTCGATATAGACTCTCCAAACCCATTGTGAGGATGTGATCGATCTCATCGAGAGTCACGAGGTAGACATCCTTTGATTTCGCCTTGGGAGCAAACATCGCTTGTAGGGTCGCAATGGCATCGGCTTCAGACGCGCCAGACTCGTGACCCAATGCGCCAAGGAGAGTGATGTAGAGGTCCTTGGAAGATTTGACGCTCATGCAGTTGACGTAGGCGGCTCGTACATTTTCGTTACCGGCGTAATTCTTGGTCATCTCTGTAATCATGGCGCTCTTGCCTGTGCCTGGGGGACCGCTAACATAGAGACAGCCGTTGGGTTTGGACGACAAGCTGCGGTTGAGGAACTCGGTCAACTGATTTCGCTCATCTTCGCGACCAACAAGTTGACCCGGCTCTGCTCCGCGTGCAAATAGTTGCCTTGCCGAGTGGTAGATAGTCTGGATGGTGCTGGGCGAAAGAGGCGTATGCGGCGTCAATCGCTTGAAGAGTTTACCCGCCGACATGACAGCATGTCGAGGCGTCGTAGGAGGGACCGAGAGGGCATCTCGATGTCGAGGAGTTGACGGTGTAACGGGGTTTTGCTTGCTCGAGACTTGTGAGGGAGACTGTCGGGTCCGGGGAGGAAGCTCGGCCAATTCATCATCGTCCTCGTCGATCGGGGAATATGTGGGATCTTGGTTCTCGTCGTTGTATGATACTGTCTTTGCGAGACGGCGGCTTCTCTTGAGTGGAGTTGCTTCAGAGGGAACATCTGTGTTGGATCATGTCGTTAGTAGGTGCAGCTACAAGAACAATGCTCCTTCTTCAAATAGAGACTTACCAGTTTCGTCGATGCCTCGTGCCCTCTTTCCCGGAGTTGCTCGTGCCATTATCGTGATAGTCGTGATAGTGCTGATAGTACTTTCCTAAGTACAGAGGGAATATACACAAATGCAAGTCGATGAAACTTTCCTACTAGTTGTGGTGTTGAATATGGAAAACGAGGAAGTTGCGTCGAGTGTGAGGCAGGTGCAGTTTAAGGTGGTCTGGTGTGGGATATTAGATTGGACCCCATCCCCTTTAGGCGCTCCACGGGCGTCTAGACGTGTTGAGCGCGTCGAGACGCGACATCGCGATACAGAATCGATTAAAGGGATGGCTCGTGCGCTGTATCTCAGCCACGCTTCACGAGCCTCACGCGAGAAGCCCCCCTGTCCACTGCAGGGAATTTCCCGGGCTGTCACGGCTGGTCGCGGAATCAACATCCAGCGCGTTGATTGGATAATAATTTACGACCAGCTTTTGCCGACTTTTTGCTGGGTCTTCCTTATCCTTGTATCGTCAACCCATGAGCATGGATATGGCCAAATATGGTAGCCAGCTCGCACCCATCGCATTCACTTCTTCAATTCGATCGTCTTCCCGCCAGTGACAAATGGGCATCTGAATCCTACCATTATCAGCCCACTTTATCGAAACAAACACGGAGTACGGATAATGCCTCGGCATTGAGGCCATATCTTCCGTTCAACATGTATTACGTCATTGCCTCTTTTATCCATAGATTTTCTTCATCCGTCGTATGCTTCCTAATGCTAGAACCTACAAAACCATAAAGACATCGTTCTTGTAATAGTATCTGGCTCAACACAATTGATTCACACGCCTTCATCATGACGACCTACGTTCCCGCCCTCACCTTGCCGGACTCGGTGTTTCTCAAGCCTGCCCTATCCGTGCTACTGCCCGTTGGCCTCGGCACTGCTATCGGACTGAGCGCTACGCGTGAGCTTCTCTTCATCATGTCCTCGCTTCTGACTGGAATACTAACTTGAATCCCCTCTCCAGAGACCCAGAGCACATATCTATCGCTAAAGAAGCCCTCTGTGCATCCCCCGCCATGGCTGTTTGGTCCCGTGTGGACTGTCCTCTACGGGTAGGCAACTGGCTGTTCCTGGCCCGTGTATCATGGCTAATCATCTACAGTGTCATGGGCTACGCCGCATACCGTGTCGCCAACGTTGGCCTTTCTCCTTTCTCCTCACCCGAGACTATTCTTAACACTCGACACGCCATGACGCTCTACACTGTCCAGCTCGGCCTGAACCTGATCTGGACCCCTCTCTTCTTTGGTCTCCATCGTCCCATTGAGGCATCAGCCGACATCATCACCCTCGTTGGTGCCAATATCTACCTGACGTACCTCTACAGCACCATTGACTCCGTTGCAACTTGGTGCCAGGTTCCCTACCTTGGCTGGCTGGGGTTTGCGACCTACCTGTGCACCAGCATTGGCTATTTGAACGACTGGGACCTGGCGAACAAGGAAGTTCCCAAGAAAGATTAAGAGAATATTTCGTGAAGGGTCTAGATTGCTGTACGTACTCCGGGAAAAGTTGTGTAAAATGGACAGGGGTTCTTGATAACGAATCCATCCCGTCAAATCTGCCCTATGTTTATTCCAGAACCTCACTTCAATTATCCTCCCTTAATCTTCTAATAATATCTATTCATATGCCTTCAGCTCAAGCTCCAATTCACCCGTGTTGGCAAATCGCCTAGCCGGAAATCATTGTTGAACGCCTCATAAATGCTCTTTTCAAAACTCACTGCTATCTCCGAAGAACTTTTGCCATTGCCATGGTGCACGAATTGCACCTCATCAGAAGTTTTAGATCTCTAGCCTTACTGCAGATCATTGTAGGGGTAGGTGTCTTTTTAGGCCATCATACACCATAAAGATAAAGGCGGAGCTTGGTGCTGATCGAAGACAAGTGATGCCGCACCCGCGGTACATGCCACGCATCCCGTGTTGCCGCCAGAGAGTAGCGCCCTCGTTCCAAAATGTTCGTCGTTGTCGCAAATCATTCGCAGGTGCTGTCTGCATTCGGGATTTGATTGTGTCCGCAGGAAAGAAGAGGAAGTTATAAGATACACCCGCCGATGCGCCGGCGACAGCTTGCTGCCAAAGTGGAAGTGGGGTGCTGAGGATCCTTTGCTTCTCAACATCCGAAGTCACTGTCTTTGTCTTGAGTTGGTAGAACATGGCTGTGCAGGTTTCTTTCGCGCCGAACCAGGCAGAGCCGCCGCCGGCTTCTCGAATCAATGTACCGAGCTGCCCATGCCAGAATCCTCTCAGACCTTCATGGCGGAAGACTTGCTTGATAACGGGTATCGGGCGAAGCGGGGCGCCAGCTGATCCATCAGCCTGCATAGGAGCCTGGATTCTGCACTTGACGAGCTCAATCGGTGTGAGAACGAAGGAGGTGAAAGCACCAGAAAAGGCACCGGTCATCCAAAGATCGGGAAGAGAAAGACCCTTTTCTCGCGACGCCAATCCGCCCATGTAAAAGAGTTCACGTCCAAGACTTTCAAAGAGGAAGAGACTGCTTGTTTCTGCGGCAGCACCCACCAGTGGAGCGCTAATACCCCGATATAGGCCCAATACTCCGTCACTCTTTAAAGCTTGTCGGAAACAGTCGAGAGGACCGGTGTATCGTAGGGGCAGGTGATCTGGCTGGCTCTGAAGTCGTACCTTGACGGTGTCGAACGGATATTCGATGTATTTGCCTACGGCCCCGGCAGTCTATTGGCGTTAGTGCTGGATATTGTTCAGGACGATCGAACATACTGATCCACAGACAACATCCTCGACAGCTTCCATTAGAGCTGTCTTGGCCTTGAGAGGAAATTCAACCGAGGGGGTCGAAGCCTCTACCGAGACAGGGCTAGGCTCCATTGAAGCGGTATAAGCAGCGATGGCGCTGGAGATGGATTGCGGGAAAGGTCGATGGGGAGCGTTCACCGAGGGGCAGTTTGGTGGTGCTCAGTCGCGATAACAACTCAAGCTATAAGCCGATGTTCCAATTTCGAGGGAGAACCGGTCGATGAAATGGCAGATGTGTAACACCGGCAGCGGTCAGAGAACTAACTGCCTTAGCGCCCGGTACGGATATACTCGAATTATTCTCGGCAGAGTGAACTCGAGTCATGCCGTGGAGGAACGGAAGTAAAGTAAACAGCGAGAAAGGGGAGAGGAAAGAAGAGGGTCGCACCGGGTGGGATGGCGAGTCGAGATGTTATGAGGGAAAACAAAGACTGAGGAGAAGGGAGCAGACAACCTCGCAGCTACAGGGCGAGCTTATCCACCAGATCGCGACACGTTGCGGTGGGCAAGCTTTAGGCCAGCGACATAAAATTACCGCCCTGCGCTGCGAGTTCCACGATGATTGAGCGGGATGCAGATGAAACTACGCCTGACGAGCTGCGCAAGCATGCTTTGGGCGTCTTTTTTCTGGGTAATGCCCCCATGAACTAAACAGAAAATTCACTTATCAACCTTATCGGCTAAAGCATGTGACATCAGTCACTCCGCTTTCGGCCCATAGAACCAATCAGGAAACCGGACATGTTTTTATCAGATCGACCGTGCGCAGTCTGAGCCCGCCAAGTCCAGGGTCCCCGACATAATTGAGCCGGCGCCATGGAGGGGTCAGAGGGGCCACGGGGGGATGAGGGGCTTTGGTGTCCCTGGAAGTGGTTCCTGAGGTCAGGATGGACCCGTGGGAAGTGTTCGTGGCCCTTGAGCGACTTGGAAACCCCCTGCAAGACTGCAACCTTGGGACAGGTTTGTTAGCGCCCTGCACCTTGATCAACTGATTGATTAGATGGCCATTCTAGCCATTCCGGTCCCGGTTCCGACATTATCGCCGTGCCCTGCGTGTTATGTAGCGTTAGTGTTCACAAACTGCCGGGTTGTGTGTGCTACCGGATCGATGCAATTATGTGCTCGAATGGTTCCTGCGTACACGGCAGATCCGACTTGCTCCGTACAGATGTAAGACCTTGCAGCCGACCTCTTCGACGGTTCAGTTGTACATATGATGTTTGTCGAAGTCCGTTTAGGAGCCGGCATATCAGCATGTTACGTGGGTACAAAACCACATGGCCCTCAGTCGAGCAAGCTGTCCGTGGGGTGGTCACACAGGTGCAAGCCAATGCCGTGATCGGGTAATTTTCATGTGTGTTGGCTCACGAAACTTCGGTACCTGACGGAATCACCCGTGTGATCCACGGGGAGAAATGCTTCGATCCCACGTGGGGGTCCGGCAGCGGCTCAAGTATCTTCCGTCTTGCCCGTTTCCGGAATGGCGGGGCTGAAGTCCGGTCGCGTTGAAACGCGATAAGACGCGTCCGAGGGGCTTAATTGATTTAGTCTACAGCCTCTGAATAGTACTCATATTCATGCACCTGCAATTACAACTGGCTCAACGATAGAAACCATATTGCCGCCGACATGACTGCTTCACAAGATACACCAAATGGAAAGTCCGCAGTTGGCAATGCCTCTGTGAATCATGAGGAGCACCAGTACTTGAACCTCGTTCGAGAGATTCTAGAGACAGGCGAGCGTCGACCAGACCGGCAAGGAACCTCAATCTTCAGACCTAATCTTTCTAATTCTAACAATCATTATAGAACTGGAACTGGCACATACTCCATATTCGCTCCTCAACCCCTCAAATTCTCACTCAACAACAACGGCACGCCGATCCTCCCCCTCCTCACCACTAAGCGTGTCTTTACCCGCGCCGTCATCGCAGAGCTCCTGTGGTTCGTCGAGGGCAGCACGTCCTCTACCAGCCTCAGCGAAGCCGGCATCAAGATCTGGGACGGCAATGGCTCCCGCGAGTTCCTCGACAATCTTGGTCTCAACCACCGCGAGGTTGGCGACCTCGGCCCCGTCTATGGCTTCCAGTGGCGTCATTTTGGAGCCGAGTACGTCGACGCAAAGACCGACTACACGGGCCAAGGAGTCGATCAGCTCGCTGAGATTATCCACAAATTGCGAACAAACCCCTACGATCGCCGCCTGATCCTCTCCGCGTGGAACCCCGCCGATCTGAAGAAGATGGTCCTCCCGCCCTGCCACATGTTTGCCCAGTTTTACGTCTCTTATCCACGACGGAGGGGCGAGGACGATACCGAGACCAAGCCTCAAGGCCACCTCCACTGCCAGTTATATCAGCGATCATGCGATATGGGCCTCGGCGTGCCATTCAATATTGCCAGCTACGCGCTGTTGACGCATATGATGGCCCACGTTTGCGAATTGGTTCCCGGAAGCCTCACTCACGTCATGGGTGATGCTCACGTCTACCTCGACCATGTCGATGCTCTCAACACCCAGCTTGAACGTGAGCCTCGCGACTTTCCAGAATTGGAGATTGCCCGTGAAAAGGGCGGAAGCATCGACGGGTGGAAAGCAGAAGATTTCACCATCAAGGGTTATGATCCCCACAAGACGATTGCAATGAAGATGTCTGTATAATGTTTACGGACTTATGAATTAGAAGCGTACAAGCCAGGTTAAGATTATGATGGAAATAGATGGCGTTGTGATATAGATTTGTAATATATGCTATTCAAGTCGCCCAACAATGGCAGCTATCACTGATGTATGCTTTCCTGAGGCATGAACCAAATAAGATTTTGACGCTCAATGGGATAGTAAGCGTTAGTCTTTTTCAAGGGGCGCAGGAAACACAAATTTTGGGTAGGTTTTGGCGGTCCTGACTAACAATGCTTGGACAAGACTGAAATAATTCGGAAGCCAATATGCGGCGTAAACAGAGGTACGTGTAAATGCATCATACGATATATACTAGCTAACATCTATCGTGAGGATTCAAATTCATGGTACAAGAGCTAGCAGCATGAATGGCAGGTACGAGTAGATAACCTCCCGAGACGCCGCGATACTGATACATTTTTTATTCCAAGAACATAAGATGTGACCGTGAAGAAACACACTACTGCTTCTTCTTGTTGGCAGCCTTGCTAGGGGAACCCTCCTTCTTCTCGGTGGCAGTCTTGGCGTCAATAGCGGCAGCGTCATCCGCCTCCTTCTTCTCGGCGTACCACTGACCAGCCTGAAGGACGAGAATACCAACGAGGACAAGAGCGAGAATGGTGTTGCTGGCAGAGAGAACCTTCAGGCTGTCCTCACGACCGAGGATCATTTCGCCGCTTTCTCCCTCGTGTGTCTTGCCATTAAAGCCATCATTGACCCAGATGTCAGCGCTGACACTCCGCAGAGCTTTGACGATGTTGGCAACGTAGACACCGAAGCCAATGAGGTAGAGAATAAGAGAAGCGCCGTCGAAGAGAAAGTTGGCCTCGCTGGGGCGGAAGAGCTTGATGAAAAAGCCGATGAAGCCGATGGAGATGACGATGTGGAGAAGGCGGCTGATAAGGGGCGGAGACTGGTGGACAAACTTCAGATGCGTCTCAAGGTGATCGAAGAAGTCGTCGGGAATCGGAGCCTTGGTCCAGAGGAGGGGAAAATCGTATGGAAAGGAGGCGAAGAGGATGCCGAGAAAAAAGCAGACGGCTACAACGCGTGTCAGCGCGGGGAAGAGGGGGACGGTTTTTAGGTCACGCAGGAAACACTTACGGGCAATGATCATGAAAGTGGCAAAAGAGCCGGTTCCATGGTAGTTCTTAGACCTGGTGGTCTTGGAGTAGTCGATGAAGGAGCTCATGATGGCGGAGAGGTGTCGGATGCGAAGCCGAAAGGGCGCAAGATGCGTCGCAAAGTGAGGAGATGGAGGAAGGGTGCGCGCGAGCGGTAAAAAGACGCAGAGCAGGCGCGTGTAAGCCTTTGGCAACAATAACGTGTCGCAAAGGGTCGAGAGACTCGTTGACGAGTTTCACGATGGGAAGAGAGGTGATGATGAGGAGGAGGAGAGGGAATAGAGGAAAGTGGAGGAAGAGGAGAGAATCAAGTGATGGAGCCTCGCAGGTGAAGAAGTGGGAGGAGCTGACGAGGTAAGGGTAGGTACCTTCCAGTTTGGTGGTAGTATCCGTAGACTGCCCGGGGGAAAACCGAGTAAGTACGTACCTGTCCTCAACCCCAGACGCTCAATTGGACACTAACATAAAATATGGGGGCTGTGAGTGGCTGCTAGGGATACGTATCTCGGCGGGCTCAAGTTGGCTTAAGAGCATTGGCCTCTTTCATTTCTGGAGAAAGGACCCTTTGAGTCGCAAAGATCTAGTCAAGTTAGATTGTTGCGGCGACTGTCTATTCTAGAGCTGGCCAAGCCAGACAAGATCGGGCATCATGTCCAGTTGTGCTCATGATGAATTTCAACGACAAACCACTTATCGAGTCTGGAATGAATCCGTTCTTCAACAGCTCCACAACTGTCTGGTCCCGGACAACTTCTTAGCAACCGTTGCTGGATATGTCTCGTGTGATACGTGGCAAACACAGTACTTAGTGATTTCTTTATTTAATTCACCCTCTAGTCATACTGCTGTAGCCATCATGTCTCAGCTAATCGCCCGTTCAGGTAAGTAAGGTAGCTAACGTTACTGCGCAGCGAGAACCCGTAGGCTGGCTCCTCCCACTACGCAACATACCAAGCCCGTCGTTTTGGGATCTAGAGGAAAACTTTAAGAATGGACAAGACTCAGAAGTCCTTGAAGTTACCATCTTCTTGCTCATCCTTCTTCTGCTTATCATTCTTCTGCCTATCTTGCGTGTTTTCTCATGTTGCGGCCATTCGTTCGTTGTTACAGTATCTACCTTGATTCACCTGTCGACTTGATATCTTCCAACCCAATTAACAGTGAAAGACAATGCCCGGATCACCCCCCCTCGTCATACTTCTTCTGACCCTTCTCGTCCTCGCTACGGCCCACAACATTCGCGCCTCCAACGATACGGATCCAACCATATATAAAGAATCCGACCAGTACAAATACTATGGCTGTTACAACGAGACAGTCGATATCAAAGACTCTGCCGAGGTCCGCGCCCTTGATGGAGGTACTCACCTGGTTGACGCCGGCCAGATGACCGTTCCCAAATGTCTCGACTTTTGCACCTCCAACGGAACCTATCAGTACGCCGGAGTTGAGTGGTCACGGTCCGTTCCCAACCCCTTTGAGCAATGGAGTCATGGCTGCTGATACATCACTTATCCAGAGAATGCTGGTGCGCTCCTTATATATCTAGCCTATCAGAGAAGCTCCCTGACGATGAATGCATGTTCCCTTGCGAGGGCAACTCGTCCCAGGTCTGCGGTGGTGCCTTGAAGCTGAGCGTATACGAATTGTCCAGAGGGGGCGACATAGGAGATTCAGCTGGGTTGCTGCAAGCACCGAGCCTGCTGCTGAGTCTCGGCGTCTTGGCTGCCTTGTCAATATAACACAGGACATATAGGAATACTATTCGGTTGTTTAAAGACCCAGAACGTCGAGGTTCAGAGTCTAAAGTATAGTAACATAGTCAAGGGTATAAGTCCTATCTGATCCTGGTATCCCTTGCCTCATCAATCATTGATCCTAAACTCATAGTCTCAGAGGGCCCATCCCTCGCTGCTTCACAGCACGCTGCACGGCGTCCTTGACACTCTCTACTGAGTGTCTCCAAGACTCCTGACCCTTGCCATTTCTACCATCCTGCTCCACTAGCACATTCAACCACTTGACCAACTTGGTTGCTTTTTCCAAGTCGCGCTCCTCCTGAACCACTCGCACAAGAAACTTCTCCAAAACTTCGACATCCCCTCGATGAGGACCTTCTCTCTGCGTCTCGGCATGCCACGCATCTAGCATATCCTTGATCTCCTGTGTCGAACTCACGCCCGAGCTTGCAAATGTGACCTTGCTTGGCGCCGCGGCGAACTGGATCCTACGCTGGCCGCCTGGCAGTAAGCCTTCAGGGTCTGGGGTATGATGCTTGCGCGACGGCGCATCGAGCATTGACCGCTGAGCTAGCTTGCGCCGTCGGTGGTCGGCCACAACTTCTTTCCGCACATCTTCTGGCAACTCGGAAAGGAACTCAGGATCGAGTTCTTCAATGTCCTCCTCGAAAGCGTCGCCGATATTATTCAGCGCCCGAAAATTAGTCTGTAACAGCCCAGCTTGAGCATCTCTCTGTCGCTGACCCTTGCCAAACAGGCCTCTGGCCCCTCCGCGTTTCGTAGGCGTGGTGGGCTTCCTTGCCTGGATAGAGCGATCCTTCCGTGGAGACTGGTGTGGTGTAGTCTGCCTAGGCTTCCGCCCATAAGTGGCCAAAACTTCTGCCTTCATATCATCCGGCAACGCATTGAAAACCTCGGGATCGACTTGAGAGGGCAGTCCGTCAAATGGCATCGGACTTTGTGATCTTGCCCTTGACGTGGGAGAGTTGGCACGGACATCGGCAATTCTGGACTTTTGGGCCAGTAGCTTACTACGGATATCACTGGGAAGCTCAGCCAGGATAGCCGGGTCCGCATTGCTAGGTATAATAAACTGAGTCCCGGAGATATTGAGCGGTGTTTTGGCCTTGGAATCATCTTGGCTGGCCTTTGCTAATGCCATGGCAGGATGTATTCTCTGCTTCCGCGGTGTTAACGGGTCATCAGCAATCGGGTCTAGATGGACCTCGCGGCTTGGAGTATGCCTTGACTTCTCAGGGATGATGCTTTCATCGATCTGCTCTGCTTCTGAAGACCTTCGAGCAGGCGACGGTTTCGTGAAGGCGTTGAATGCCAGCTTCTTCTGACTTCCATCCGGTGCTGAATTGATCTTGATGGGCTCGAGTTTTGTCATTTGCACTCCTAGCCCGCGGAGATCTCCTGGGCTGAACTTGTAAGACCGCAGTATCGTGACGGCTTCCTTACCAATAACTTGATAGTTATTGGTAGCAACACCAAAGGTGACGCTCTTGTTGAAGGTATCGCATTTGCCATGGCCCAAGGGCTTCGGGGGGTCGAGAGGAGCGTCCATTGATCTCCTCATGATCTTCATTGTCAACTGCTTCCCCTTGACTTGCTCGTTCAACAGTCGCTTTTCAAGTTCCCTACAGAGATTATATATAAACTCTTCTGCTTCCGATTGGGCAATGAACCGAATGCCCCAGTTGACTTCTGCTGAAACTGATTTCCGCGGTGTTTGTTCTCCAACCTCAGTTCGGTCAATTCCACGAGCATAGTCTCGGAGCTTTTCGCCTGTCTTTGGCCCAAGAATCGATATTAGTTTTTCTCTCGAGACATCCCGGATATCTTTGACATGGATGACGCCAATCTCTTCGAGTTTACCACTGATGCTTCGAGCGACTCCTGGTAGTTGTTCAACCTTAAGGTCTCCGATCATATCCAGAACTTCATCCGGTTTCAGTTGGTATTGCCCGGCAGGCTTAGCTCTCCTCAGCGCCACTTTGGCTTGTAGAATGTTACCGCCAATGCCAACGGAAACATGACAATCTGTCAACGATTTGACTTTCTTCCGGAGCTCATTGCCAATGTTGTCTGCCATGTCTTGCTCCCTGCCAACACTCGCATCGCCTGATCCGGTACCTTGTGAGCCAGTATTTGACATGACAATGGATGTAACATCAACCAGAGCTTCGTCAATGCTGACACTCTGCACTCTTCCGCCTATATCTAGGATAGACTCGTAGAACAGACGGCTGGCTTCTTCGTATGCGGCGAAGTCATACGGCAGGACCTTCAGATCAGGGCACAACTCGAGTGCCGATTTCATCCACATGCCATTCTTGACCCCAAACTCCCGGGCAGGGTAATTGCAGCTTGCGATTTCCGATCCGGATCCCCCACTGTGTGCAACAACCGCGGGGGTGTCCACGTACTCGGGATGCTTCTTGAGGGAGACTGCACAGAAGAAGCTATCAAAGTCGACATGCATTACATATCGTCTTGAGCCTGGTCGTCGTGTGGTCTTTAGGCTCGAGAGTCCCTTTTCGGTGGCCAGGCGCTGCATCTTCGACTTCAACTCTGCTTTCCATGTTGACAGATGGTGCAGTCGGCTCTCAGAATAGAATTGTTTCAAAAAGTCTGGATTAGCAGTCGAGGACTTTCGTATTCGAGGATCGGATAGCAGCCATGCATTGTGCTCCTCCGAGGTCATGTGTTTGGCAATATCCGGGGTTTGAGCTTGCGTGGGCATACCGTTAGGACCCTCTGGCGGGGGCACAAGAAGCTCCTCTTTCTTTGATTCAGACCTTGGCGAGTTGAAGGCCTGTAGATCGTTTGGGACACAATCGAGAGATGTAACAGGCCCTTTAACGGAAGGACTGCCGGCATCCATCATTTCTGATGTCGTATATGAAGAGCGAGTGCGTGACTGAAATGGAGTTGTAGTCTTTTCGGCGACCTGGCTGAGAGACTGGCTAGGCAAAGATGCCGTTCTGAACTGGCCGGTATAGAAGCTGTTATCCGTTTGTTCTCGATAGCCTTGTTTTGCGCGAGGAGCTGATTGCGCCAGACCACTACTTCCATCAAATTTGAGCACTTTCTGTCTAGGCCCCTCGTCCAGAACACGGTAGTTTGCCCAGGGGAGGAGTTGCCCCGCCTTGACAGAGTCCATGATCCACAAGGGCTTCACTATTCTGTACCGGTTGAAGTCGACAGACTTTTTGGGAGGTAGGGTTGAGGCAATGATGTGCGTCGCCATTGTTTTGGAGTCCAAATACTGGAGGAAACCACCGCCATGCTGCACGATTTCACGATGTAGGCTGTCTTTTCGTGAGCCGAAGGTCCTGGCGCGTAGCAGTTATAGAGGGGAAACTAACATGTGCAAGGGCGGTTGGGTGTATCCAGTAACATGAGCAACAATGCCCTTGAAGATCTGGGGCTTGTCTGATGACGCGCGGATGTCGGCATCCAAGTTTTGGAGCTTGATCTTCTTGCGCCTAAAGTAGTCGTCGAAACCGTGAAACTTGCTAGGTTCATATTCCTCTCCTCCTTCATCTTCAAAGGTATGCGCTGCGATGCGCTTCCTCACTTGAGATGAGTTTTTGTCGAGAACAGTCCCCATTTTGTACGTTTGGTGAATGCGAAGATAAGACGGTGAAGTTCACGATGGTAGCGGTGGCGGATGTGCGCCTACTGGAGGTTGGCTCTCATCGTATGCCTCAAAGCGGCCGGCTGTCACATGTAGCTTTCGCAAGGAAGAATCGTATCCGAATACATACAGATCATGATGATGCGGCAGCTTCTCGTTGTGCTCCTCCTTGTATCGTTGATTGATGAAGTCGTATTGAGATGCGCAGAGCAAAGACAGATGCGCGAGTGATGTCAACCGCGTAAAGTGGAGCATGGAACGCGCCCTTGAACACGACAACTCGTGACTGTGACTCGCACTGCCACAAATTCCAGCCACACTATGCAAGGCTGGCCCTCAGATTTCGGGTATTGAGTACGGAGTACACGCCCTCAACTCTGCCTACGGCACTTACTCTCTTTCTTTTCCACTGATCGACTGTCGGCATTCATCATGAACAACGAGCAGTTTCGCAAGCTGATGCTTGCAAACTCTCAAAAGGCTTCCAAGAGCGGAAAGGATGGCTCACCTGGCTCATCATCTCCTGCTGGCGGGAGCACGCTGGGTTCGCGCCAACGATCGAGTATTCCAATGACCCCGTAAGTAATACTAGCTATGCTTTTTTCTTTCTTTTTTCGACTACTAATTGGAACAGGCGATCTGTAGGAGGCGCCCAGGCCGACTTTGCGCGACAGCTCGCCGATCGGAACAATGCGACTCGACCGCAGAAGTCATTCAGGTCGTTTGCGCCAAAGGGCGTCAAGCTCGCCTCGGGATACGTCGATCGGGCGAAAGAACGCGACGATGATACCGAGGATGATCGGGCGGAAAAGCTCAAGGAGCTGGAGGAACTCCTCAAGAGCGAGGAGATTGACCAAGAGACATTCGAGAAACGCCGGTTCGAGATCGCAGGTGGAGATTTAGGGAGTACACATCTGGTCAAGGGTCTTGACTTTAAGCTCTTGGAGAGAATACGGCGTGGAGAAGACGTTTACGAAGAAAAGAAGGAGGAGCCCGAACAGCAAGAAGAACCAGAGCCGGACGTTGACGACGAGTTTGATCAATTAGAGGATCAGGAAATCCAGGCAGTTGCCAAGGAAAAGACTGAGAAGAAGAAGGGTGAGCTATCGACGGTATCTCTGGTGCCTGGAAAGAAGCGAACACGAAACCAAATTCTGGCGGAATTGAAAGCAGCAAGAGAAGCAGCCAAGGCACAGCAAGAGAATGCGCTCGGCGACAAGTTCAGAAAGATCGGAGCAAAGCAGAAACCAGGCACACGGATAGAGCGGGATAGCAAAGGAAGGGAGGTATTGATTATCGTGGACGAGGACGGTCACGAGAAGAGAAAGGTGCGCAAAGCTCAGCCTGCAGCTGACAAGGAAACGGAGGCTATTGAAGCCGGGCTCTTGATGCCGGATAAGGATGCAAAACCATTAGGGATGGAGATCCCTGAGCAGTACAAGAAGAAAGAAGAACCTGAAGAGGAGGAAGACGTGGACATCTTTGAGGGTGTCGGCGACGACTACGATCCATTGGCGGGAATGGGAGAATCTGACTCCGACTCTGAAACAGACGATGACGCGGAGAAGAAGAGTGCGAAACGTCAAAGAAACGACGAGGAAGCCAAGGCTGCGAGTGAGTCTATGCCTCCGCCACCCAGGCCTCAAGGACCAGCAGTATCACGCAATTACTTCCAGGGATCTAAGACCGGGCTCGTATCGGAACAGGAGACCAAAGCTCCGTCCATGTCGGATCCGGCCATCATGGCAGCCTTCAAGCGTGCGGCTGCTCTCAACCCGATCAAGAAGGACAAGGGCGACGGTTCAGACGACGAAGATGAGGATGGAGAGGCACAGAACAAGGCGATGGAGGAACGCCGAAAGAAACTGCTCCAGATGGCGGACCGAGATGATGCGGATATTGACATGGGCTTTGGCACAAGTCGATTTGGTGATGAAGAGGACTTTGACGAGAGCAAGGTCAAGCTTTCAAACTGGGGCGAAGATGACGATGGGGATGAGGGCAAGTCAAAAGGAGGACAGTCGAAGCGGAAACGAGGGGCCAAGAAGC
This sequence comes from Fusarium staphyleae, assembly GCA_017140175.1. Classification (NCBI taxonomy): domain Eukaryota; kingdom Fungi; phylum Ascomycota; class Sordariomycetes; order Hypocreales; family Nectriaceae; genus Fusarium; species Fusarium staphyleae. The sequence continues at coordinate 17,695 of JADDON010000107.1, forward strand.
GAAAAGGAGATGTGAATAATGCAGCGGATGTGTTGCGGGTAATGGAGGCGCGAAAGAAGTCATGATGAAGAGCATGAGGTGGGGGAGTCATGATGAGACGTGTTTGCATAGTAGCCGGCGTTTAGCACACAATCGAGGTAAATGAATGCTCCTCTTTCTACATTGAGCCTACGCCCAAGTGACGTGACTAGAGGCATGTTTGGCGCTCAGAGACATGTTTAGATAGTCTATCAAGAGGGCCATGATGCCGAGTTTGTGGGCCACGTTGGAACGTGCACTATTAGTTACAACCATCGCGAAAGGCGGCGAGTTTGACAAACGACAGAAGAAATGAGGGGCAGAGAGAGAAGAACCCCACCATAAGCTCCAGCTCAAAGTCAGTGAAAGGGCCCCCTGATGAAACGTCGCAGCTACAACAACTTCCCGCGGTTGATAGAGATTGGATATTTAACATCTTCACTTGTATTTTACTCTAATAACTACAGTCTATTCTCAAGTAACGGTACTTGACACTCTTTTTATCTTATTCTTCTTCACTACTACCTTGGCGATAACCATGTCCGAAGCTCAGGTCCCAGTCTGGTTGGACTGCGACCCAGGCCATGATGTACGTACAAGCTTCAGCTTGTTCAACGATGAATGAGGCTCGAGTACCGAGATTTCCCTGGAAATTGACTTACCCTCCCTTTTTTTCATCGTTCTAATGAATGGCTACTGACACTCGCAATCGCACAGGACGCCTTCGCCATCCTTCTGGCGGCATACGAACCCAGCATTAGACTGCTGGGAGTCTCAACCGTCTTTGGTAACGCATCTCTCGAGTATGTCTTCAAAACTTCAAGTCATATGATTATTTCACTCTATTCCTCACGGGCTCTTATCTTCTAACCTCACTCTTCCACGCAGGCACACCACCAACAATGCCGCATCTCTCCTCACCGCCATCGGCATGCATGAGATCCCCCTCTATATCGGCCTAGGTAAGGCGCTTGAGCGCCCGGCTCTCCATGCGCCAACAGATATCCACGGAGTCTCTGGCCTTGATGGCACGGATCTTCTCCCTACGCCTCTGGTCTCTGCCTCTCCCATACCGGCCGTCGAGGCCATGGCCGAGGCCCTCCGCGCACAGCCTCGCGGAACCGCATGGATCGTCGCTACCGGTGCGCTGACCAATGTCGGTGCCCTCTTCCGTACATATCCCGAGCTCATCGGGCATATCAAGGGCCTGAGTCTCATGGGTGGCTCTATTGGTGAGGGTTTCTCGGATGCGCCGCTTGGTATGGTCGACGGCCACCCCAGAATCGGCAACTACACGCGCTGGGCCGAGTTCAACATCCTTGTCGACCCTGAAGCCGCAGCGACAGTCTTTCATACCAAGGAGATTGCGGCCAAGACCACCATCGTGCCGCTAGACCTCAGCCATCAGGTGCTGGCTACGCCTGAGGTGCGAGACATGCTCTTGTATGGCCCAGACGGCGAAAGGTCAGGTCCTGGAAAGACGACCTTGCGTACCATGCTCGTCGAGCTTCTCTACTTCTTTGCGCAGACTTATGCGTGAGTATAAAACCCTTTTTCTAAAACATATACAGCCATGGTTAACACAATACAGTGACACTTTTGGCATCACTGCTGGGCCCCCTCTGCACGACCCTGTGGCGGTTGCCGCCGTGCTCATCGGCACAAAGAGCGAGATTCCATTCTATGAGTGGGACGCAAAGCACAGCGAGCCGCCGGAGCACAACGAACGCTTCGAGGTGACGGTCATCACGGAGGGAACTTTCGAAGAGGCCAAAGCAGGTAAGCAGACGGGGCGTACGTTGGCCAGGTTGCTTCCTCCAGGAGAAGAGGGAGTGAGAATCCCGCGCGGAGTCGACGTTGCCAAGTTTTGGCAAGTTATTGAAGAATGCCTTGAGCGAGCAGATGCGAAGAATGCTGCACGTTCGCTTGCGAAGTGAACGGGCCAAGGGAACAAGCAGCATGATAGACATGATCACGCAAGTGCTCTATAGCATGATAGATGAATACATTATGATAGCTCTATTACATTTCAGTGCCGTCTATAGTTCTTCCCGAATGGCCTTCTCGCTCCCTGAATCCCAGCTCAACATTAATCGCAAGCTTTGCTCATAAGTCCAAAGCGTAACAGCGCTCGCCGGCGCCGCTTTGATGAGGCTGATAGGTAAGCCCTTGTAAAGTCCACGAAACCCTTCGGTGCGAAGAATCGACCGAATAGCCCCCCGTGCAGTATTGTACTCAGGAATGTTTTCATACACGTAGCGGCCTCGAGACGGGCCTTGGACCTGTATACGTTTCCGTACCAGGTCGAGGGGGAATACCACTGTCTTGGACAGCACACTAGCAATCATGCCAGCAGTAGCGTCTCCGCTACCCCAAGGCATATGCAGCCCTTCTAGAGAGACCCTGAGAGACTCATATGTGACAAAGAACATGCCCATAAAGGGCACGATCTGCCCGAGACCAGGCCCAATGCCCCGGAAGAAACCCCGCCATCCCTCATCACGCTTGATATCCCAAACAGCGCTTCGAAGCGATTGATAAATTCGATGTCGGCCCTGAGCCGCAAATCGTGTTCTTAAGAGGTCGAGAGGGTATGTGACGCCTGTAGAAGCGGCGCCTGAGGCGGCACCAGCAATGAAGCTCTCTGCAGCATCCGGGAGACGTGTCGGAAAGGCGGTTTGGAGGAAGAGGGTCGTAGTACGATATGTTGTGAACTGAACGGCGCCATAGCACACGTATAGCATCTCGGCAGGGACATTGCCCTTCCAAAAGCCGGTGATGCCTTCATGCTTGAGGATATGTTTTAGTGTTGAGATGGCTCCTCGGTAGGCTGGCGCTTCACGTGATGGCTGGAGAGGATCGGAGAGGGAGTTGGGTTGGAGTTGTAGACGGATTTTGATGACATCGAGGGGGGAGACGACAAATCTGAGCCGTTAATGATTGGTTCTGATGCTGTCGAAGGATGGCAGAGAAGCAACGTACCGCGAAACCAGGCCTGCTATCCCGCCCGCCGCCACAACCTGGAGTTTAGAGCCCTGGAGGTGTTTTGTCAACCTCTACTTCAAGTATGGCTCAGAGGATTGGTGATATCTACCTCATCTTTGAGGCGACCTTCTTTGTGCGACATGCACACAGCCTTGGCCCTGCCGGACCTTAGCTCAGTACAGGATATCGATCGTTGACGTGGTATAAGCAGCGCTGTTCAGTGCACGCAACTAGCTGAAGCAGTAGGTCTCGGAATTGGCGATGGCTAGAGTTGCTGGGCAAGGTAATGAAAGAGATATTGCTTATCAGAGCCGAAGGTCGACGGACGAAGGATGCGACGAGAAGTCGGAGGAAGAGTACCGAGGCGCCCGAGGGAAAGAATGCGCTGTAACGGTAACAGTCTGTCTGCGTTGAGGCTTTGTTGTTGTATTAAAGACGAGTTTCACCTGATTATCATGCAAATTTACCACTTTATTAGCATGATATTGGTAAATCCGTTGTGGTTGTTGAGGTCCTCCCTCATCATGAACGGAGATTGACTCCCGTGGCCCACAGAAAAATAAAAAATGGTCACCGTTTCCAACCATTGCTTGGTGACGCCATGATGACCAGGGGCGTATTCAAAAACGGGTGGCAACGGCTGTTGGCGGCCATAGTTAATTAGAAACGGAAGACAGGAGCTTGGTTATTTTGAATTATTGGTGGCTCTGGTGAAGAGAAAGGCTTGTTCCAAGTGGGAGAAAGATGTCGTTCAAGATGATGGATAAACGTTAAGATCCGACAGTGGATGTTAGCCTCAATGGATCTGTAAGATCTCATCTGGTTTACCACTCTCGGGTCACGATGGACCGAGGTTGTCGATAAGGCTGGGAGAGACAATCAAGGGTCCACCGGCTCGGACGGCTGGAACCAACCATGAGGCTGCTAATGTCAGGAGGCCAGGAAGTGCATAAGTTAGATAGTTACCCTCACTGGGTTGATAATGTACAGGAACAAAGCCTAACCAATCTTGGGTAAAGATTTCCTTCATCGAGTTATACTGATAAGCACCCAGAACTTAACGTGAATGTCTCTCTCTCATCAAGTACAGTAACCTTAGTAAAGTATGGAGCAGTTACCGCCTGATACCCGAGGTCGATCACAAAGCCCAGGTCACGGCCACCGCAAAACCTCAACACGAGTCCTTGTCCAGTGACCCCTCAACGTTAGTTACCCCACACGGGAACTTGCTTCTTCTCCTGCTGAGCCTCATCCCGTTCTCCTCCTTAGCTTCCATTGCTCCGAGATTCCGAAGCCCGGAGAGTTCCACTGCAACCGGTCAGTCTCAGTGAAAGACTGCTACTGCCATTGGTCGACCTCCCGGCAGCCCGTCGGCAGCTAAATCAACGACATCCGGGGGGGCTTCGCTCTAGTGGAGAGGGCCGAGAGTAAGGCACGTCACTTGATAAGTCACCAGCTAACGTTAACTGCCCGCTGATACTTTGTTGCCGCATCTCCGAAGCCAATCTCCTTGCACTTAGCATTTCCTTATTAACTTCCTCTACCCTCCCACATTCTCGTCTTCTCTTTCTGTTCTGTCCATATCACGTAGCTCTGAATCCGAAAACTCCTCTCCTCTCATCGTCCTCGTACGTGTCAACCACCGAGTACACACACGGCCACACTGTCGCCTACGGTTCCACCAAAGTAAGCGACACACACTTTCACGTGAAGCCTACCCGCCACGACGTACGATTCTCTTTGCAGATACGAATATCGAAGACGATAAACGCTAGGAACGGGTCGACTACGACCGCAAGTTCTGCCTTTCGCCATGGCCGCCGCACCTATCTCTCCTCCAGACACTACGCAGCTACTTGCGCCTTTTCTGCCCGCTCTCCCACCAGCTGCAATCTCGACAGAGCCCGCGATTGGTATCCTACCACTCTTGTCGCCCATATTACGCCAAAGAGTCAAGCTTCTGTCCTCCGCGAGCACCGAGCCATGGCTACGACTTTTGTGCTACGACGTTGCCAAGGTACCCGAGTTGACCAAGATTGCTCAAGGTGGCAGCCTCGAGCCGCATCCGGTGTCTGGTGAGGTCGAGGTGGACTGGGACTACGATGCCGAGATCCGCTATCGGCGGGTCGATCAAGAGACCCTCCAGGCCTTAGTCGCTCTCGACAACCTTGGTCTGGCTTTCCGACTCGTATACTGCGTTGGAGATCAAGAAGGTGGCGGCGATGGCTGGAGGGTAGGCGAGGTCAATGTTACAGACAAGCCCTCACCGTTTTCCCAGTTCGGTGGAGTTTCAAACATTGCAGAGGCCGAGCGTCAATTTGAGGACTCCAAGTCCAAGAAGACGACCAACCAGACCAATGGTGCAAGCAGCCACACTTTGCACGTCCCGGATGGCGGTCATGAAGAGGACGCTGACGATGACGATGACTATTGGGCACGGTACGATGCAACACCGGCTCGCACGCCAGCCCAAAAGCAGTCGCCTGCCCCCCCATCAATGTCTACATCCCAAGTTGGCGATCACAGGGCAGTTTCAGCTGAGGACGCATACTTCTCCCAGTACGACAATGTTCAGCCCGCCATGGATAACCACGATCCCGATGAGGAAGCTGAGCAGGCGCACATTGCCCCCTCACTTGGGCTTGGTCGTGCGGTGAACCGGGAGTCTGCCGAAGCCACTGAGCTCAATGAGACACAAGGCGCATGGACGCTTGCCGAGCTTGATAAAAGCGATTCAAGCCCGGTCAGAGGTGGAGATGATCCAGAACGCCACGCCGCTCTCCTTCATCCGCGCCCAGCCTCAAGCGCCAGCTCCAACGGCTCGGACACAGTGGCCAAGCTCGAGGCTTCGGCGGGCAAGCAGGAGCAAAATGAATTCGGTGTCAAGCAGCACGTGTCACGCAGTATCCGCAGCTTGTTCATGCTTTCGCGCGCCTCAGGGATTGACCGCCAGGAGTTTGAGCGCCTTGTTCGCAACGAGCTTGATATTCTCGCCATGGTTGAGGACAATGAGTGAGGGTATGACAGGGAACAGCTGTTGAAGGTGCCAGGGAATACTGGTTCGTGTTGAATTTGGCATTTGTACGGCAAACGGCGCCTCAAGTATATCATGACTTGCATGGTGTGTGGTTTTCAGTATGCATGTAAGGCGTTATTATTGGGCATATGGCTGGCGCAGGTCAAATACCGACGATTTGGGGTCGAGGTTCTTTAGGTTACGCTTTGGGAGCCCTTTGGCATGGCTTTTAGGTTGAATCTATACTCACCAAGAGAATGAAACATGTGTGTAATGTGAAAGAGATGTGCTTTCTGTGATGTGCGACTGTTAGGCCCAAGATGGTGAGTGCAAATCTCAGGGCTCCCAGCATCGATGCAAGGAATAGAAAGTCAGCCGGGCATATGATTTCAGTTAAGGGTAAAGATCTTTCAGTTTGCACACGCAAAGGGCTGCTGTCAAATTAAGTTGCCCTTGCTCAAACGACTGACAAAGTGCCCTGTCGTGCTGTGACCGAAACCAGAAGAAACGCCATGCTGTGTAGATATTCCAAATGTGTGTGATATGTTTGATGATGCAGTGTTCTTTAAGCCCAAAAAGCGTGTATCCTGTGTTGACCCTCATCCGCATGCGGTCCTCAAGCCAAACCGCTCTTCCTTATCTTTCTCGCCGGGGTATCTTGCTATATCTAAACACGTCAAGCAATGACCAGGTTATTCAACGCAATCCGCGCGGTCTCAAGGACCTTGACGCAGGTGCGCTGCTCCGGCGTACATGGCTTTGACGGGTAGATAACTCCAGAGATGTGCTCGTTATAGTGACCGGTAGCGATGAGGGCGTCAAGGATCTCGTGACGCTTGCGACTCCGTTCTTCAAGCGTATCGACAACGTCCTTGAGTCCCAACTGCGAGTATTGCTGGTCCTTTGGCCGCCCACTATCCGACTCGTCCAGTCCGTAGACGTCCAGACGCAGGAGCCCGCGAATAGTCAACCTCCACATGTCGGGGGCCATGGTCTGGTTGTTGTAGTTCTGGATGACGGCGCAGGCGCTCGCTTCTTCGCCAATGCGCCCCCACAGACCTCCAATGTCCTTGAAGGCGAACCAGAACGTGCGGTCCTGCTTCTTGGCTAGTGCTGTCTCTGCGTCGACCATTTCGAGGATTGTGGCGTAGGCGTTGCACGCAGAGGGTACAAGGGCACCCAGAAACATGAGGTTCTGGAAACACTGGATCGGCGGCGGTTTGGTCGGTTCTTCCAGTAGAGGCGCAGAGCAGACGGAGCATTCTATGACATCGTGAGCAACCTTGGATGCGTTCCGGGCAACACGCATGGCCGGGATGACCTCGTTCGGTAGACGAGTGAGAGAGTCGAGTGCAAGGTAGAGAGATGACAAGCAGCCGCAGGTCACGGTGGGGACGGAACGTAAGGACGGCGGTGTCACGGCGGACTTATCAGGAGAGCCAATAGAGGTGCTGTGATCACTCCCAAGCGTCGAGTCCACTGGTGTTGACGCCTCTGCGTCTCTGCGCGTATTTGCCTGCGGCAGAAGGAGCTGCTCGGTGATATAGCGCTGAAGCGAGGCGCTGAGATCCTTGGAGACGGTGTCCTGGGCAAGATCCGGTTCGTCAAAGTTGATGTTCCCGAGAAGATCTACGCCGCTGAGGCTCAATGGAGGAACGATGGCGACCCCGTCAGCAGTTGGCCCATTATGGTCAAGGATCTGGGGATCGGTTGGAAGCGTATCGATATAGTTGTTGGGTAGCAAGTCCCAGAAATCATGGTTTATGGCGGGAGTCTCATCCAAGAAACTGAGGCTCTGGTCATAGCCCATGGAAGACAGAGCTGGATCAATGTAACTCTGCTCAAGGAAGGCTTCAGTGTTAGCCAAGCTGGTGGTCCCAGGTATATCATGGGCAGCCGGGAGGTTGTCTTCCTCCACATGTCGTCTCTTCCGAGGACGCCCCATTGGCTTCTGCAGTGAGTAGTGGCATTGGATCCCCTCCTTATTACAACGGGAGCAACCGTCGGGCTCCTTGGAGCATGCGAGTTTCCGGGATCCTGATGACCGATAAGTCTCGGAGCCGGATAGCGGTGGGAGGGAGAACTCACGGCATTCATCACAGGCACGATGCTTGGGGGCACCGTCTGGAGCTTGGGCGGCGGCTGTGGTAGATTCCATTCTGTATCGTATCACAGAGTACAACGCTGCTCAGGGCTGATAATGTGATAGAAACTCTCCGATAGATTCTTTGTTTCTGGGGGGAACTAGGGATTGATTTAATAAGATAACTACTACGTAGTATGACTAATTCGAGAAGATACGATGTAGGAGATGAGATTCTAACGTCGTCTATCCTTTAGTCGTCAGCACTTGAGGCGCGCCTAGAATAGGTCGGATCTGGCGCCTGACGCTTGGACCAATGAACATCATCAGCCCTGTGATGAATGAGTATCTGAGGCTGAGCCATGGACACGCGCTACGCCTCAATCTAGCCCTGCAGCCCTGTTAATAATTAAGAATTAAATGTGGTTTCTCCTCGCGTTGAACGACACGATTTATCATCTCGGGCCTATCGGATACAGAGTAACTACATAGACTTGTGCTACTATTCTCGACTTCAAATGGCCCGTGTACCTTGGACCCAAAACTCTTCCCCACATCATCGCCATCGCCAACAACTAACTAACGGTTCTACGTATCCATGACTCTTCCATTCGCCATCTCCTAGTCTAGTTATGGATAGTTTCTGGACCCTTAATCGTCATTCTCAGGGACCGTAGTCTGCGTTACTTGACAGTTTCAACTTTTCTTGCACTTGTTATCTCACGAGACCTTCACCGCTTCACCGTTATCCTTTGCACGGGTCGAGCCTCAGACACCAGAATACATTGCGCCAACTAACTACGGAGTACTTGCGTCATGATACCGCTACCTTGGTAACGCTAATTCTCCAACCCTCTGAATCCCTGTCGCCATGGCTGTAATTCTCCCCCCGGATCTCGGGGATATCGCCCGCATCGAGTACAGACAGGCCTTTGAGCAAGCCGTTGCTGAAGGCACCCGAAGCCCCCTAATTCTCCCCTACTGTCTGCTTGGTCCTTTCCTTCTACCGCCTCTCTATCTCGCTATCCCACACACAAATCGACCATGGCTCTACCGTTCACGATGGCTGGTTGTCGCTGCCGTCATTGCCTTTGACGCAAACATAGTCCGGTTCATGTCGAGCATGAACGTTGCCTGCGCCTATGCATCTGGACTCATGGGCCTCTGGGGGGTACTCGCAACGCTGGACCTGCTAGTCTGGACTCGTCCGCAGTTTGACTATGCGAGGGTTGTCAAGGTTGACAAGGAGAAGTTGAGTGGGAAGTCCGAGAATCGTATCGAGAAGAGTAACGGCTCGCTTCGTGAGAATGGACTACGACTTAGAAAGCCCACAACTGCCACCAGCACATCTTCTGAAGAACTGAAAGGTCACATAGAGAACAACAGCCTCGACGGCTCGTGCTACGTATGGCAAAAGTTCCCTGAAAACGCTTCGTTTGGTGAGCGGCTCAACTGGACCTTTGATCTCGCCACTAACTTTAGAAAGATTGGTGAGTCCACTTAACGCCCGCATATGAGTCTTGGCTAAGACACATCTACAGGCTGGAACTGCGCTACAACCTCAGTCCCGGGGCCTGTTGTTCCAGACAGGGTCAGAGACGGAGATGTCGTGTCTCTCGATAACATGCCTGTCGTCTCCAGGAGCGGATACCGACGCAGTCTCACCCACGCCGAGTTTGTGTGGAGGCGAATTCGCAACGTCGCCCTCATGTACGGGATTCTCGACGTCTGTGCCGTTGTCATGGTCAAGGATCCTTACTTTGTATACGGCCCCGATCATGGCTTGGAACTACCACCGCTCTTGCGAAAACTTCCCCCGTGGTTGCTGCTCGCCTATCGGGAGATCTTCACGCTCGCTGGCATCTACGCCCCTATCGAGGCCATCTTTTACCTCCACGACCTGTTTCAGTTCTACGTGTTTAGCTACTCTTACCCGATGCGCCGAGAACTCTGGCAGTACTCGTCCGTCTTTGGCTCCTTTTCCCAGGTCCTCGACAGAGGCCTTGCCGGCTGGTGGGGTGAGTGGTGGCATCAGACCTTCCGGCTTCAGTTTATCGCCCCCGCAAAGTACCTCATCGAACACGGCTACCTCGCCAAGAAGACATTGCTTGCTCAGGTCGTCACTATGTATGTCTCTTTCTTCCAGTCCGGACTGCTCCATGCCGCGGGGAGCGTGTCGAGTATGCGCACGACCAAGATCTGGCGCGCACCCGTCTTCTTTCTTCTTCAGCCCCCCGGTATAATGCTGCAGCTTCTTCTGAACCATGGCATCGACGTTTTCTTCCCCCATACTCCACGAAGCCTCCGTCGGGTATTCAACCTGGTCTCTTCTCTAGCCTGGTTGCAGTTAACTACTCCGCCGTTTGCAAACGACATTGCGTCAACCGGACTGTGGCTGCTGGAGCCTGTGCCTATTTCTCCGTTGCGCTGGTTGGGCTGGGGCCACCCAAACGATCATTGGTGGCGATGGACCAGAGAGTATTTCCCTATATGGCATTCAGATGAGCACTGGTGGAAGAGCGGTTTGCAGCTTTGAAGCATGGGTGCTGTCTTGTGAGCGACATGGTATTGTGGTAAGGCGTTTTGCGCTGCATATAGAGGAGCATCTACATGACAATTTGGGTCAATGATAGATAGATAAATGGATACGTAGAATGCCTAGAATAGAACTCTTTACAATTAGAGCAGACTAGGACCATGCCATCGTGTTCAAGTCACGTCTATATCGTCCTTCCGTCACACTCCATCACATCTGAGCGCGCCGAGTCTCGAAATGCTTTCCCGAGGCCAGCCTGTCTAACTCTTTACGTAGCCAGGCCACAACAGGTTGATATTTGCTCTGCTTCGTCGCCAAGACTTGCTTGAATGCTGCACACGCAATGCTGGTCTGGTCAGAAAATACATAACCACTATGCGTAATGGACTTACTGGGCGACCTGCGACTTCTTAACATCGCATGCATACTGAGGGTACCGCATTGTCCGGGATTTGCTGGTCAGTAGGAGAAATGCAACATCAATGACCTTTGTGATAGTCCCTAAGAGTTTATATCAGCATATAAAACTTTGCCAAGGAAACACGGGAACTGACGGATTATCAGTTCGCTGCTTGGCTGTTGAGCTTTTCCGAGACAGCGCATATACGCCCACATCTTGCTGGCACTTTCACCAAAGGCGCCGTGTAGAGACTTCATTACGGTCTGGGTTGAGTTGTGTGCTGTATCATAGAACATCAGATGCGATTGAATTTTGAAGGAATCTGTCGAGAACACACTTGTTGTTAGCATGGCTCGTCCGTTGCATGTCTCCATGAAAGGTATCTTACTCAGAACTTTACGCTGGAAGCTCTGGCCTGGTGTACGACCGAATTCAACCGTTAGAGAGGCAGAGACGTCTATTCGGGCGTGAGCAAAGAGTTTCCGCATTCAAATACAGCGCAGTGTTTGACTTACCCAGGTTAGAATCCCGCTGTCGATCTTTGGTGATGTCAAGAGTCTCGCAGTTCACAAAAGTGCCGCAGTATGGGAAACCTATTCCCTCATCAATTCTCCGTACTGGAGCACCAGCGGACATCATGTCAAAGTTGACCAAGGTCTTGACCGGGTTGACCACAACGCCATACTCGGGGAGACCCTGGTGCATGGTATGGACAAATCTCACGGCTTTCTCCTGATCTAGCGTCACGAGAAGAAAATCGTCGATGAGGCGCAGAAGCAGACAGTCTGGTGAAGCCAAAAAGCTAAGATGCTGGGCTTCGAGGTCGGCATAGAAGTAGTTGCACAGGAAAGACGACAGAACGGATCCCTGCGGGATACCAATCCTCTGCCTGTAGTACTTCTTGCCAACCTTGACGAGGTTCTGTTCGACGTGCTGCTTCAGGAGGTACATGAGCTCGCCAACACTGTGAGTCTTTTGTACAGCGCTGTCCACAAAAACGGTGTTCTTCTTCTTGCCAGCTAGATCCTGTACGAGCCGCCTGGTAAAGTCTGAAGACTCGCCATCGGCTAGCGCTGTTGCGTGCCACCGGCGAATGGCCCTCGAGGAAGCTTTTTCGCCCTCTGACATGGCTCGCTCGCCGGGTTTGACTTCGGCGTGCTTCATGATGGTGTACGTGGCTTGGCTTGGCACAGAGCTCATGAGTTTGACGACTGCGGCTTGTGGAATAGTGTCGAAGGCAGCCTTGACATCAATCTTGGCTAGATACAGCTTGCCGTGGCCCGAGCCTATGGAGCTTTTGAAGGCCTTGAGCCGTGTGTAGATATCGCTGACAGAGAACATGGTTGAACCCAATTTCGCTGGGTTGGTATCCTATATCACCGTCAATACTTAATAACAGGGGTGACAGAAATCTCACCGACTTTTTCTAGCTTCAGCATTGTATGAATCGGTCCAAGTATGCTATTGATGCTCGGTCCGAGGGTCTTAGAGGTTCCTCGTGTCAAAGCTCTCCGTCTGAGATTCATGATAGGGCGGAGTTTGTCGCCCTTTGGCAGAAGACGGATTTGACTGAAGCCAAGCCGACGTAACTGGAGAACTTTCAAGGCCTCATCCAGCTTCACATCTTCGAACATGTCTGCTTTGAGACTTTTCATGGCAGGCTCTGCAATTTGCTTCCACACTTCGTGGCGGAAGTAGAAGACCTGGTATCGATGGGTATTGGATTCTGTGACGTAAAAGTTGTTGCGAATTAGGGGTATCAAGAGAGAGTCAAAGACAAAGTAGAGGAACTCGTGGAAGATCTCGTGCCGTTTTTCAGTGTCTGTTCTGCTCGGCTTTTGACCTATTGATCCCGGAGGCTGGAGCCAGGCTAGATCTGTTATCTGTGATATATAGGTCAGTCGAGATCTAACAAAAGGTCGTTCACTCACCTTCAAGTCTTGTAAGATTTCATGCAACGACATGGTCTCGAAGCGCCTCAGTTTGACAAAGTGGTCAACACGCTGCATTATAATCGCCTTGTTATGTTCTTGTACGTTCTCGCTGCCCCAGAACTGTGAAGGAATGATTCGTGATAACACGGCTTGGCAGAAGGTCGAGACTCGGAACGCCGGAGTCGCAAGATCGACAAGACTCTTGTGCTGTGGCAAGGCTGTAGCTTGCATGGTTGGAATTGGCTTTTCAGGCTGCTTCTGGGAGAGTATGCCTTTTCGTTGCGATGCTGCTGATGCCGGCTGCGAATGCTTCGCCAAGTGAGACGAGTTTGGGTCTTTCTTCACTCTAGGCTTCCGGAATCCGGAGGGTCTATCAAAGACGCAGGGGCAATAGTACTTCAGCAACTCTGTGTAAGAGCAACGGCCATGACGAACTTGCAGGCGCTCAACAAGCTTCTCCGTATCGCCGCGAAGTCGCTTAGGCAGTTTTGGAATCTGTGGTGCAGTTTGCCCAGGTTTTACCTGGAAAGCTGGAGCGATCTCCTCTTCTCTAAGAGTGTAGTCGTGAAATCGCTGCGCTGTTTTGGACACATCGACTTGCGAGGTGAAAACGTTGTGTAGCCCAAACTGTCGAGGAAACATGTACATCATGATTTTGATCTTGTTTTGCCGTTGCTTATTATTACTGGATTGACCAGTCGATGCGAGTGTGGTGTCGCTAGGACCCTCAATTCGATGGCATCGATTCAAGATATCTAGATATTGTCAGTAACTTGGGCTTGCCAGAGGATTCTCGAGGCGGCATTACGAATGTGTTTGTAGCCCTGTTGGATCACTCCCTGGGAAGTGAGGGACGGCCTTGCGTAGAATATTCTGCTTCTCACTAATGCGATATCCGCAGGCTTTCGACATCCACTAACGGATCCTTTTCCTAGTGATACGATGCCTCCGGGCAGGTCGATTTCTGATAGTGGCACGCCTAGCGAGATCAGTACAGCAGAACTCATGTTTCAAATAGTGCATTTACCGGTGAGTTGGTAATAGTTGTTGAAGCCTGCTTCAACATTCACATATACGGAAGCGTCCACCAGCAAATCAATCATGATTTTCTCGCCATCTCTGCCCAGAAGTGCCAACAGCTGCGGCCAAGGTGCTTCTTTAAGCGCCTTGACATGGGAGTTGGGGTAGAGACTGAACAGTCCAGGAATTGTCGTGCTTCCTTTATCGCCTGGTCCAGAAGATCTTCTGAAACCATCACAGAGCAGGTGTTTTGGCCGTCGCCCAGCTTTCAAGTCTCTAGAGAACAGAAGCCATACAGCAAAATCGACAATCTCGGGGTACAGGTCAGCTGATGAAAGACGTTCAAGTGGATGAAGAGCAAACCTCTGATTGGGAATAGACAGAGCTGGCTACACCATCTGATATGGTGACATAGGATTCATCCTCTTTCTGCGAAAAGACAAGCCATTGCTCCCAACGCGTATCATCACTGTCGTTTACTGGGCCATGAAAACAGACAACAGATGAATCCAGAAGCTGAGATAGCTGTCTCTCGACTTGGCCAACAGTATCTCCTTGACCGATCGAAGCAACCTTTTTGCGTCGAAGACGTGAGCCCCGAGGCAGCGCAGAGAGGACATATTCTCTTAGTGTAGTGACCCTTGTATAGCAGCGCTCCAGAAGGTCACGCCGAACAGGCGTTTCCCTGACATGATTTACCTTCTTTTTGGGATTTGACGCGTCGTGGGAGTCCAGTTTGCGTTTGCCCCCTGCAATTCTGTCACGAGTCTTGGGCGATGAGTCCATGGCGCGTCCATCTGCGCGGTGCATAACATGTAGTTGAGATGAAGAGTGGCACAGCCACGGAACATCACCACCGCTTGATCGGCGAGCATGTGGCTGATGATGAGTCGTGACGGTGGCTGCTGTAGCTCGGGAGCTGGTCCAAATTAGGCATAGATCGCCTTGGCTAGCGTCCGGCCGGCTTCAGGTACAGGCGAGAAAACGTTGCGTCTAAGCTGTCTTGAGAAATCGAAGCACCAAATAGTACAGGAACAGACGTCTATTTTCAATCAGCCGTTGAGCATCACGCGTCATCCCGCTAACCTGATGGTATATCTCGTCTCTCATATGAAGCGATGCTACCCACCCATCTATGGCACACAGAGAGATTTCCGAATAAAGACGAAGTTCTTGTCTTTAACTAGATCCTCGACACCTTGGCCACCATCAGCCCCTTGCTTCCCGATGCCCTAATCCGGATGAAGAGTGGGTTGACTTGGCCCGCTTGCGCAGGTACAAAGCAAGGGAGCACAGCATCTCGACGGGCATGTACGGAGTATGTATGCACTCATCGCCAGATACCATAGGTGGAATAGGTAAATTGAAGGTGCTCTCGTGTGGCTGAGAACAAGACTTATGATGCACGTGGGATCATCATCATCTCGAAGAGAAGCAGCCAAAGCATCGTCACGAGCAGCACTCAACTCAGTAGCACTACGCAGGGACGGGGAGTGCGGAGGACAGCCGGTCGCCAGGCAACCTAGTGCGATACAAACAAAAGGTGATGTGCCCAGATGGTACGACCGATTGAACTGGATGAATCACACGGAAATGGGACCCCGGATCTACAGCGTAACCACCTCATCTGGAGTCTGGAGAGTCAACAGACAGAGCTATTGGGAGAAGAATTTTCCTCCTCATTCTTCCACGCTCTCAGCTTCGGAGCACGGGACACTGCAAGTGCCCGCACTATACCAGGATCAGGGCAGCCTCGCATCCGTACCTCTCACTCTCAGGTCATGGATGATCCAGAATAGGCCAAGGGTCTGCAGGAGGGAAACGGAGGGAGGGGGCCGACTCTGGCAGACTAAAATTGAGATGCTCCTAGAAATACCTACGTAGAAGCTTTACTTGAGGATCGCAGCGGTTGCTACCACACGGGTTTCGACAATCATATCCCCCACTTACCAGTTAGTTATCACGTTGAAGAGCGCCAGGGTGTGGTTGAGACGCGGAAGGGTGGGCGAGAGACGGGACACAGACACCGCAGAAGGAAACAAAGGACAAAAGGGGTCGAGGAGGCACAACGTCAGGGGAACGGGCGAGACTTGCAGATAGCCCGGGGTAACATTGGATCTTTGAGGGACCAATATCTGGCAATTCTGGCGACAGAGGCGGCACAGTCTGAATCACATGATGGTATCCTGGTGGCCGATATCGTCAGCATATGCTTTGCATCTAGTCAAGTTAGTAGAAGGTTAATAGACTAGCTTGCTCATGATCAATACCACCCTCAGCGGCTGTTGCGACCAGATTTATCCCAATGCAGAGGATGAACCAAAGTCTAAGCGAAGCAGATGGAATTGAGGCTGGCGGGTCGGCTGCCACACGAAACGGTTCGCGATGGCGAGACGAGTAGCAAGGTGAAGTGTGGAAATGGATTGGATTGCTGGGAACCCCTGGAAGAAATAGGTGATGATGCAGTGTTTAAGACCAGTGTCGGATATCTAGTTAGATCCCAACAGGAAACGACCAGCTAATAGTTAGTACTCCGTACAGATACTTTCAGGGACTCGGGAGGAGAGACAGTGAATATCCCGATGGGACAAGGAGATCGAGGTTCAGGTCTTATTCCTGTGTCACTGGCGGTGTCATGTATCGGCATTTTGTGCTTCTCGAGTGCCGACAAATTGTGGCCCTACTCGTCAAGATTTCGCATCCGATCCCCTTGGCTGTGCGAAGGCTACAATCGCGTACCATTCCGAAGCTCCGCACCAATAAGACACATTTTCTGGCCTACTGATCCAATTAGACAAGAGACTAAATTCAATACATAATTTCACACTTAATCTAGCCTATAATAAAAGTACCAGCATTTCCTTAAGGTATATAATATAACCTTATATTAGGCATATCTAGACTAAGTCTGCCGCACCTTAGTATAAGGCTAATAAGGTTATCGCTATACTTACTGAATATTATTATATCTTATTCCTTTATAAGCGAGGCATTAAGATAGTCCTTTTTCTTCCTCTTTTAGGACATAATTATACTATATTATAGGCATAATTATATCTCCTAACTTATATTACTACCTTAATAAGCTAATACTTCTATAGACCTTCTAGATTAAGTTATAAATAGCCTTTCGCTAGTTAGACTACTTCTTATATAGCTTCTAATTAACTAAATAATATTATTAAAAAAGGAAGCTATTAATAAGTATAATCTTAAGCAGATAAGATTAAGCTATTACCCTCTAAGCTCTTTTATATACTCTATATATTAAGGTATAGCTAGCCCTAAGCTAATTGCCTATATCTATAGCATTTATCTTATTATTATAACCTAAAGAGACTAAAGGGACCTAAGCCTTACTAATAGCTTCTTTACTAAAAAAGCGCTATATTTACTATACTCTTAGTTATATAGATATAGGCTACCGCTAAAGGCGAAATTCGAATTTAGAGGCATTATATAGTATTATAAGGAAAATAATAAGGGCGTTATTCTTCTATACGATTTAATTAACTTATAATTAAGAAAGGATAGATTAGCTAAGAAAATAGCTAATAGGGAGTCTTATAATAATACTAATTAGATTATCTGCTATTAGAATAGCCTCTAAGTCACTATAAGGCTAATCTAAGTAGCCCTTTTTATTCTTCTTTTTTAGCTTAATAAGTGGCTTAAAGATATCACTATTAAGGCAGTAGGTACCTATAGTAGTAATACCCTAATAATAGAGAACTTTAAAGAGCTTTAATAAAGAAAAGAGGTTATCTAAGAAGATATAAAATATTAGGAAAGGTAGTATACTAAGTAGGGCAATAATAACGCTTTAAGTCAGGTTTAGCTATATCTATTCTTCTATACCGCTAAAGATCATTTTAAATATCCTCTAGCCTACTAGACCTAATACAGCTTAAGGCTAATAAAAACACTAAGATAAGAAGTATCCTTATTATACTATAACCTAAGATTTAAAGCCTATTAGAGTTAGCTTTATAGCTATTATAATTATATCCCTTAAACGGCCTATATAGCAGATTATATACTTATTAATAGCAATATTAGTACTAGCCTTAATAAGCTACTTTAAGGCTTATTAGAGGTATTATAACCACTTATATACCTTCTGAAAATTCTTCCCCTACTTAGGAAGTTAATTATAATCTTTATAGTATATTTATAGCTAGCGAAATAATATATAGAAGTAATCATAAGATATAAATATTATAATTAGGTATATAGATTTAAAGTTATCTAGTCCTAATATTGCCTAATAGCTCTTATAAGAAGGCTACCTTATTATAGTAATAAAGATAATAATACTAATAAAAAGCATAATCTTAATAGGCTAGATAAGAAACTAAGCGCCCCTATTAGACTATAACTTCTTAATAGCTAGATTAATATAATTAGTTTATCTTTAAAGGTATTCTAATAGTAAAAATTATATAAATAGCTATAATAGTAATATAGGAAGGAAGGTAGCCTTAGCCTCACGATAATTAGGGTTAAAAGGTTAAAAATTAAAGCCTTATTATATAGCCGGTAGGATCTTAAGTATATAAGTACTGCAGTTAATAGGCTGCTACCTATATACTTAATTAATATAGGCACTAAGTCCCTTATTAAGATAATTAGTTATAGGCTTTATCGCGGCTGGGAACATTAAAACTGAATTATTAATATTTAGCTATATTTTTCGCGATAATTATTCGATAATACTATATATTTATTAAAGTCACTCTAGAAAGCAGGGTTAAAAGTAGAGCCAGTACGCAATTATAGCCTTCGCACAGCCAAGGGGATACTCCGTAGTTATTATATCACACCCAATCCATCCACATCGACAGCTACGTCGAAGTCTGGTACCTGGTCAATGGAAGCTCGGCCTGTGTTTCTGGGCGTCGATGAGGTTGTCAGTCTGTTGGTTCTCGTTCTCCCACCCCGAAGTCTCTAGTGGGCCTACTACGGGCGGTCGGCCACTGATGGTCCACTGCAACCCCTCGAAGACACCCACCCAACTCGAGCCCGGGGGAAGGTTGCGGGTGGTACCTGGGCTTGAGCTTTGCAGCGCAGGATTGGCAAAGTGCCCTGAACGAAACTGTCACTAGAGGACCAGTTCAACCAATCCAGTCAAAGCTCCGCCGACGTTTGTCCTCCAACGGTTGCGCTCCCTCGTTCGTTGAAGAGAAACGAATCTCGGAGCTCCACTGCGAAGGAAGGTGCCGTTGCCTTGTCCAGCCCAGTGAGGCCGCCCCGTCCTTTAGTTATCTCGAGCTCTAGATTATCGCCCGACGACATTCGTTTATACGTCTCGCGATATCGTTCTCTCTCTCCTTCTCCCCCGGAATATTCTGGTGTTGTTTGTTTGTTATTGTTACTTCTCGCTTCTCCTCCTATTCTGAAGTTGCTCTATGAGGATGCTCGTTATCACACTCTCCCTTTGAGCCTCATAGTTAGTTACGACCTGCACTGCACCGTGCTGCTATGCCCTGTCTGTACCCTGTGCCCCTCAGACTCCATACCTGCGCAGGACAGCCAATTTCTTATCTGCACCTACAGCAGCCGCCCATTCATCACGGACCTGTCTACGGAGCACTCAAGGCTGCATTACAGCTCAAGTGCCAACATCCCCGTCATTGCCCTGTTCCTCGAGCCCCTACCAGGAGCTACTCGCGGATTGGATGTCGAGTCTATGGGAACGGCCGACTCCAGCAGTAGCCTCCACTGAGAGTGTCCACTCCCATTTTCATCCCTCCCCTAATGAACTAAAGTCCCTGGACAGCCCCATCCTCGTTGTCGTTGTTCCCGCTCACCAGTCGTGAGCCTGTGATAGTAGTGTCCTAGAGCCGGTGAAGCTCTTCAACCCCTGGTTGCAGTGCGTCTTCGGTCCATTGAGCTCACGCCTGGTTGTTCAGTCCACGTTACGCCTCACACCAACGCCCGCCCGCACACCAACAACATCCAAACGCCAACGCATCGATGCTCGCTGCATGGGTCTCTAGTCCCTCGACCAGTCGTTCCGCTCGACGAGCCTGACTGATGCTCAGGCCACCATGGACCACGACATGGGCCTCCAAGCCGATCTCCAGGACCTTGACTCGGACCCTCGAAACCCCAATTTCGAGCCTCACCACGACCTTCATCGGCATCACCAGCGACACCGACAACAACGTTCCCACGATCACGATCACGAACGCCGGCTCGTCCGCGACGCTGACACCCAACCCCACGACTACATCCACGACCAGCTTCCGCACGATCTCGACCTCCGCCATCACCTCCCCGATCACCACATTCTCGATCCCACTCTTCCCGCCGGTCCTGCATCCCATCCCGACTATCACGGCACCTACACTCACCCTTCTGCGCCGTACGCCGCCGACGACGACGACCGTGAACTGCTCTCCGCAAACGCCCATCATGCCTTCACCCCCGTAAATCCCGACGATTTCTACAAAAGCTACCGGGCAATCCACCTTCAGAACAACATCGAGACACTTCCCATGGCCACCCCCAACCCGCGCCCATCGCTGCGCTCCAACGGTGATGGCACTACACCCAAACATCCCATCATCTCTCCAACCAGAACCAATCTGCGATCCGCGTCAAATCCTGTCGATAACAGACCTACCCTTCCAGGATACAAGCCCACCGGAACTCATCCCAGCGTGCGGGATCTCAAGAAGCGGTTCGATCAGAATGGTGCTGCATCTTCCTCGATTCCCCGTGCCCCGGCGCTGACGGGTGCTGCAGCTAAGACTAGGCGGGATGTTGGTGCCAGTCCACAGCCGCGAAACGGTGCAACGTCTTACTCGACATTGCGTGACGGCTCCAGCACGTCAAACACACCAACTGCATCTTCATCGTCAGCTCGTTCACAACGGTCAAGATTTGTTGCCGAGGACCAGGTATCGAATAATTCACAATCGTTTGCGAGTCGCATAGGAAAACCACGAGGTGCCGTTAGCGGAAACCCAAACACCTCCAAGTCCATGACCACCTTAGCACCAAAGTCCCCACCTCAACCATCTTCTTCATCCCCCACATCTTCGCGTTCGCAAGGCTTGCTGTTCGGCGAGATCCTCCCCGAACAGCATAACTTCTCGACGGCTGGGTATGGCATTGAGGGCGCCCGCCCCCGGAGGACATCTGATTCCAGCCTGCATCAAACCTGGAACCACCTGCGAAGCTTATCTGACCCGCCAGATGTCGCCGAGCCTTCGTCTCCAAGCACCTGGTATCGTAGCCTCAACGGCGACGGTGTTGACGGGCAGCCCATACAAGGTCCCGCTCAGAAAGGCCATTCACGATCACAAAGCGATATTCCCAAGTCGCAAACGATACCTCCCGCCTCTCGCAAGACACCTTCTGCAAAACCGGCCGCCTCTAATACCTCTGGGGCTGGTTCTGCATCCAAGCTGCCTCGCTCTGTGAGGCAACTCAACAGCCCAAGCGACTCAACGCCATCATCCACACGCTCCAATTCTCCCTCTACTTTCAAAAAGCCACAGGCGAACGGCCGAATATCAAGAGCAGGCACGCCGACGACTCGAGCGAAAACGCCGACGACACGAGCAAAGACACCCACACAGAGCGGTGTTGTCAGAAAAACGGCACCTCGATCTCTAGTCACACCCACGAGTAACAATCGACTTCAGGCCAATATAATCGCTCCTCCGCCAAAGCTTTCTCCTCCACTCAGAAGTTCTCGACCGCGTCAACCAGTTTCTGTCGCCTCTACTGCCAGTTCACGAAGGAAGGCAGTGGAGAGAGCTAGATCGCCGAATCCTACTTCTTTCCCGCCGTCCAAGATTGCTGAACCATCCGCTCGACGGCGGAAGATCTCAGTCGGCCCAATTGACTTTGAACAGCGGCGTGAACATATCCGGCTTGCGTATACTAAGTCTATCCGCGAAAGCCAGGCAGTCGAAGCACAGCAGAAGGCGGCAGATCGAAGGCGGAAGGAGATGGATGTTGCCGCAAAGGCAAAGGCTACCGCTGCTGCCGCCGCTTCTGCCTCTGATACAGGCACATCGCCAGCAAGACCAGAGCACGATACTGGAGCATCCCTGGATATTTCTGACATCCCACCGGTTCCACCTATCCCCGAAATTATATCAGAACCAGAAAGACCAGTCGTTCACGAACCTGAAGCCAGTCCAGAAATATCCAACGCCACGGAAGTACAAAACGCCCTGAACGTGATAGATCATCCCCACGTCCACGACATCGCCACTGCCAATGGCATGTCATTCGATCAGGACCATGTGGATATATGCGAGGACCGGCCTTCATCCGCGATAGATGACGAGACGTTTAGTCCTGTTGACTTCGCGGCAGCATTACCACCAGCTGCATTGCCAAGTCAAGAGCCGACGCCACAGCCGACGCCTCTACCGACACCGGGCATCGAGCCCGGTGTTCAAGACCTGGACTCGCCTACCCTCGGTGTTCCCGGCAGTTTTCCTGCGCTCAGTCCTCCTGTCGATACTGTAGAGCGCCCGCTTACTGCAGTCTCAGCAACCTCAGAAACGACCGAGTTCGATAATGAGCCCCAGACAACTCCGCCAAGGTCTGCCCCGTCTCCGCTCGATGTTCCCATCACTATTGTGAAACCACCTAGTCCTCAACAGCAGAGAACGGCCACACCACCTCCGAAGGTTGAGTATCAATATCCGTTCGAGGATGAACCGGAATCACCAGATCAGCCTAAAGCCAAGCAGGGAACGATGCAAGAGCCTCATGGTTCATACTCGAGCACTTTACTTGCTGAGGAGCCTGTGGTTCCAGGGGCGTTTAATGACGGATTCGATGAAGACGAATCAGCTCACCAAGATGCCCAATCACCATTCGAGACCACCATTACTATCTTACCTCCTCATGAAGAGCCAGCGTCAGTTGATGTACCTCAAGAAACAGTGCCGTTTCCTCGAATGGAACATGATTACGAATCGGAATGTCAGACGGAATCGGAGCTTGATGAAGGGGTCGGGTACTATCACCATCACGATGACGATGGTGCTGTCACCGACACTTGTACCGAGGAGACCGATGACCGTAACAGGACTGAAGACTGCAGGTCTGAATCTCAATTTGATGATCGCGTCTCGTCTCACCGTGCTTCGACTTGTGAGTCTTTGGGCACTGATGCCCCCGACGACCCTGGGTATACCCACTATGAACATCAACACCCAGAGTCTTCGACGAGCCTTACGGTACCAACATTATCAGCTTTGAACCGAACGAGTCAACAATCGACATGGACAGACTTCTCGGTCGATAGTGGTAATGCGTCTCCTGCAACGCGCTCACCAGCATTCCCAGACGTTGAGGATGAGGATGACACGGGTATCCGCGGGCACGCCACAATCTTTGAGACAACGTCTATTCATAGGGAAAGTCGACCAACGTCACGACCTCTAGAGGTTCGTTATAGCCAGCCAGAAGTGCGTCCCTCCATAGATTCGACTCGGTCCCCATACCTAAGCCATCAACTTCCGGAACTCGATACGGGCGATGGATTCTCAGTCCCATATCTCTCACAAAAAGGTAGCAAGAGCTTCTCCTACTTCCCGTCACCGAATCACGAACCTCCACCTATCCCCGCCTCAACATCTGGCTCTGCCTGCAATTCTCAGAGAGCATCAGGTGTTTTTTACGAACAATCCCAAAGCGGGAGCACGTTTATCAACTCTGAACGTGGATCTGATGATTACATGCCGACAATGACAACTCCTCAATCGATGGACACTACGTCGCTAGGAACGCACAATCAGTACTTTGCCGATGCAGCCACACTCAACGAGGATCCAAAGTCCGAGGCGCAAGATAAGAATGGCCCGACAGGAAAGGAAAAGCAGCGTCTCATCCAGCGGCGCAACGTCATCAAGGAGCTTGTCGATACTGAGGCTGTGTTTGTCCGGGACATGAATATTGTGGAAGAGATTTACAAGGGAACAGCAGAGGCATGTCCCAAGCTTGATAGCAACACTGTGAAGCTCATCTTCCGCAACACCGACGAGATCATTGCGTTCCACACCTCGTTTTTCATGCAGGTTAAAGAAGCAGTCTCGGCAGTCTACGCAATGCAGGGACGACGCTCGGCCCTTTCCAAAGAGGGCTCGTTCATGTCAGAGCCTGGTCAGTTGAATCCGGCAGACATTGACGACACCAAGGACCGATCTGTAGCGATCGGTGCTGTCTTTAAGGCCAACATGGAAAAGATGAAGCTGGCGCATGAAGGCTTCTTACGAAACAGCGATCAAGCGGCCAAGCGACTCATTCAAATACAGCAAGACCCCACTGTCAAGGTGTGGCTTAATGAGTGCAATGAGGTTGCAAAGGATCTGACTGCTGCGTGGGACTTGGACTCTCTTCTGATTAAACCAATGCAACGCATCACCAAGTATCCCAATCTGATTGTAACTCTATTACAGCACACCCCACAAGACCATCCTGATAGAGAAGGCCTCGTTGAGGCCAGAGAAATCCTCGAAACTGCTATCATCGAGATCAACAAGACCAAGAAGAACTTTGAGCTTGTTGGTCAAATTGTCGGAAGGAAACGCAAGGAGTCCGATGTCAAGGCCGGCTTTGCACGGGCATTCGGAAAAAGAGTCGACAAGCTCCAGGCCTCGGGTAATCGCCCGTCCGAGGATGTCGACTATGCTAAGTTGAACGAGAGGTTCGGTGACGACTATCTGCGATTACAGGTTGTTCTACGAGATGTCGAGTTCTACACCAGACAAGTATCGGCCTATGTCCACGAGTTTCTGCAGTATATCTCCTCAGTCGAGTTGATCATGAGGCTTCAGCCTGGAAATTATCCGGAACTAGAGAGTAAATGGGTTCAATTCAACATCTCAATACGGGATTTGGAAAAGGTCGCACTTGAGGAACACGTAAGTGCAATCACACAAAAAGGCTCCCTAACAGACATACTCACGAGAATTAGCTGTCACAAGTTCGCAAAAACGTCATTGAGCCGTTTGAGCTTGTGATCAAAGCTTATGGCAATCCGTCGCTAGCAATGAAGAAGCGACAAAAACGACGTGTAGACTTTGAACGATACGAACAGCTCAAACGTGCGGGCAAGACCATTGACTCCAAGCTCAACGAACTGGTCGAACAGTACGACGCTCTGAACGATACACTCAAGAAGGAACTCCCGAAGCTATCTGCGCTAACAGAGAAGATCGGCAACATTTGTCTGGGTAACTTTGTAAACATCCAGACGAACTGGTATGGTATCTGGAAAGAGAAGATGAAAGTTGTGCTAGGGGATGCTTCCGAATTGCCAGATCTTAAGGAGGTTGTGGCGACTTTCCAACGGGACTTCCCATACGCACAAGAGCAGCTCGCTGGTATTGGCATCCTCAATCCTGCTTATCGAGGAAGGGTTTCTCAGTCGACCACGCGGAGCACAGATGAATCATCCCTCAGAATACGATCACGTCCATCTGAGAGTGATTCACGCGGTCGAGGCCATTCGGTCAACGCTGATCATGCACCAAGTCTCCCAGCTCCGGAATTTGCAAAGCGCAACAGCGGCTCGTTCAACATGTCACCAACCAGTACCGGAGCAATTCCTAGCCCGCACCAGTATTACTACCGTGACTATTATGCAGGGATCGGCAATCACCAGCAAGGCACGGCATCTCCGCTCTCTCCAGATATGCCGGGCAGCTCACGGTCATTTGCGGCTTCGACCAGGCCGAGCACAGGCCGAAGTTTTGATTCTGGCGGCTTTCCACGGCAGAGCTCCGACTCGGCGGCCACGCATCACCTCCGAGACTCGCACACCACGTATGGCTCTCAGAATCCATCTCAGGAAAGCCGACGTTTCTCGGGCCTCTTTCATTCGGCATTGCCACCGGCCGACGGACCAGAAGACAGTATCCGGTCATCTAGGGCGTCGTCGCGAGAACGAGGACCGACGGCTGACGGGTATAACGTACTCTGGCTAGCAGCATCGCTCTTTGAGTTCAACATTGCCACGACCAAGCATGAAGCTGGCTACCCATATCTGATTTACCAGGCTGGCGAGGTGAGTTACGGCTAAAGAAATTTCGATTTTGAAACTCTTGTACTGATAAATGGTGTAGATTTTCGATGTTATTGCGGAAAAGGGGGAGCTCTGGTTGGCAAAGAACCAGGATGATCCGAATGACCAGGTTGGGTGGATTTGGTCGAAACACTTTGCCAAGCTCGCTGATGCGTAGCTGCGGCAAGTTGGAGTAACAAGCAAGCAAGCAATGACATGATTCTGCCATCGACCCAGATCATCTTTAAGAATGTCCATATATCAGGACTCAAAGGAAAGGGCACAGGGCGTTTATGCATGGACATGCGATTTGGTATGCAGCGAGGAAGAGAGATGTTCAGCGGTGAGGGTCACCGTCTTTCCTTGGCTTTGTCCATTTTTTTTTACCACCTACCTTGTTTTTAAGCAGGTTCGCCGTTGGTCCTTGTTTATTTTGGAAGCTGTCCTTTGTCTCTGACTTTCTCTTTTCTCGATTGATTCAACTCTCATTTGTTTGGACTTGTATTTGGTCTTTGATTCTTCTTTACTGTCCTCGAAAGGTGGAAGCAGCAGGGGTCATGTGGAGGGGGAGGAAACATGTCTCGAGGACAAGTAGATGAAAGGACGGGAGCCCGGCGTTGAGAACAAAATACCAACAGCGTATGTAAAGATTCCGAATGATGCGGCTGGAGGAGGAGCAAGGAGAAACTTGGCGGGCATGGTTCGCATGGCAATGAATAACTTAGTACTCGCTCATATTAAAGTCGGGGGGAGGAGTAGGGACTGAGCTGAGCTGAGCTGAAATGAGATACCAGAAGAATAAGCGATTGATCAAAGACGTCTAACAGCAACGTATTGACCCGTTAACGTAGGTATCTTGGTGACAACAAAGCCATCAGCGACGACGCTCTCCATCAAAGGATGATGATATAGGATTATATATGATATCGCAACATGGGCCATAAATGATCTACAACAATGCACCAGGTTGACATGTGACTCTAAGCTAACGTTGAACCCCAGACTTTCGGAGGCTTCCACCCGCAATACTCCCTGTTAAAAGAAACGCTAGGGGAGGGGATGTACTGGGTACCTTCCTCTAGCTTGCATCAAGTAACTTAAGCCTTGTAAGCCTTCCTTTGGTTGCAGCCTTGCTCACTTTCCACATGTGTTTCTTCTAACCACCTCAGGCGTCAACATTAACATTGTCCCGCTCTTCCAGAAACATCGAGTATCCCAACTCTCTTTCAACTTGGATCGCCAAGCCTCTCGCTCTGTAACTTACCTACATACTTTGACCCACTGGTACGAGCTGTTGACCCGATCCATGACCCACAAAACACGACATGCCCGCGATAAGCTCGTCCCAAGAGCAGGGGGCCTATCGCGAGTACCCGCATCATCATCATCATCACCATCATCAGCAACTTGACCAACGACCATGTAGCAGCTCTGAGCGTGAACCTCAATCTCCGCCACGCGACGATCAGAACCAGCGCTCACGGTCGCAATCGCCGCATCCATATAGCCCTCAGTCTCGGTCTGATACCCATTTGCTTGTTCCGTCAAGAGCTCCCGCCTCGAGCTCTGCCGCCCGTTCAACATCCCCTTCGTCCTCGATCTCACCTGTTGCTACGCCTTCGCCTACGCCTTCGGCATCGGCCTTATCCATTGAAGTATCGCATTCCTCCAGAAACGCTTCTCCCATCCGAACCCCTTCTCTTTCCAGCGCCGAGGCAGTCGATACCACTACCCGTCGCGAATCGAGCTTTGATAGGGATAGCCACGACAGCTACAACGAGGGACGCGATACATATAGTCCGGCCAACATGGCCAGCTGGTCGGGACAACCCGCCATCAAGGGAAGCTCTGAGGCGGTGCGAATGGTGCTGTTGAGCTTTGTCACCATCGGCGTAACGTACGTCTATTCTGTGGTCTCCGACTAATGGAGCCAAGTCAGCCTCATGATCTCACTTCAGCCAGGTTCGCTAACTCGTGCCTCCCTCACTCAGCTTCACATGGGGTATTGAAATGACATGTTCGTCGCTGAATCTCTCGTCGCATTACCAATTGCTAATCCCCTTTCAGACTGCACTCCATACTTACTCAATCTCGGCCTAACGAAAAGCAACACATCTCTAGTATGGATCGCTGGGCCTTTGTCTGGGCTCATAGTCCAACCCGTGGTTGGCGTCATAGCGGATGAGAGCAAATCAAGATGGGGCCGTCGACGACCTCTCATGGTCATTGGCACCATTGTAGTTGCCATAAGTCTTTTGGTCCTTGGCTTTACACGTGAGATCATAGGTCTTGTGGTGCACGACGATGAGGCCGCAAAACGTCCTACGATTGTGTTGGCTGTGTTGGCCATCTATTTTGTAGACTTTGCGATCAATGCTGGTACGCTTTAATCAACCCACAGGTATTGAGATATGAATGCTAATATCAGTCCAGTCATGTCATGTTCTAAGAGTCTCATCGTTGATACTCTGCCAATTGACAAGCAGCAGACGGGCGCAGCTTGGGGTAAGTTGGATATTAACACGAGGGAGTCGCAACAGCTAACACGTTTCCCTACAGCAAGTCGCATGTCTGCCATCGGCCACATGATCGCCTACGGAGCCGGTGCTGTAGATCTGGTGCAAATCTTCGGAACCACCCTTGGTGATACGCAGTTCAAGCAGCTCACCGTCATCTCGTCTATTGCCATCCTCGGCTCGACGGCACTCACCTGCTGGGCCGTTACGGAGCGCGTGCTGGTAGCATCCAAGCCCACCAAGCACCAAGGTCGCTTCAAGGTCTTCAGGCAGATCTCTTCAACACTGTTCAACCTCCCGCCTCGCATCCAGGCCATCTGCTGGGCCCAGTTCTGGGCATGGATCGGCTGGTTTCCCTTCCTTTTCTACAGCACTACGTGGGTCGGCGAGACATACTTCCGTTACGACGTGCCCGCCGATGCGAGGAAATCTGAGGATACACTTGGTGCCATTGGACGTATAGGCAGTACTGCGCTTGTCATCTACTCCTTTATCACGTTCGCTGGTGCCTGGGTGCTGCCCATGCTTGTCCAGTCACCTGAGGACACCTCGTTCACTCACCGGCCGCCACAGGCCATTGCTGACTGTGCAACACGCTTCAGTAAGGTGAAGCCGGACCTCTTGACGGCTTGGATGTTTGGGCACTTGATGTTCGCCGGGGCCATGTCATTGGCACCATTTGCGGCCAGCTTCCGTTTCGCAACAGTGCTGGTCTGTCTCTGCGGCATGTAAGTAACGTTCTTCGTGAGCCATGCATTCTTATGCTAACGAGGAACCCCCCAGACCATGGACACTTGCCATGTGGGCACCGAGCGCCTTTCTCGGCGTCGAAGTCCAGAAGCTCAGCGGTAGCGCCACAGCTGACGGTACCTATCGTCGCCTCTCGGAAGAGCCTGACATTGAACTACGCGAACTCGACGCTGAAGACTCTCCTATTTACCTTGAGCATGGACCGGACACTGATGCGCCTTCTACAGCCTCGACAGGCGAGCTGTCGGGTATCTATTTCGGTATCCTCAACATTTATACAACCTTGCCGCAGTTTGTCGGCACCTTTATCTCCACCATCGTCTTTGCGATCCTCGAGCCTGGAAAGAGCCCCGAGTTGGCTGCTGGTGCTGAGCAGCCTCCGGATCCAGAGGGGCCAAATGCGATTGCGGTCTGCTTATTCATCGGAGCCATGAGCAGTTTGGTTGCAGCCTATGTAACGAGGAAGTTGGGCAGGATGTAAGATAAACATGTGGTAACGGGGAGATATCGTGTATAAAAGAGGATTCCAGCAATCCAGAGTGGGCGTATTTGGTGGTATTAGGATACTTTGATGGTTGTCTTGTTGTATAATAATAACACATGATCAAGCGATCATGACGAGCGGCATCGACTTGTTGACGAGAGCTCTGCTGGGTCGGGTTTTGAAACGGTACAATAGAAGACATGCACAGAAGAAACGGGAGGCTTCGATGCTTGAAAGACATGGCCATTCGCCTCTAAAAATGGGGGAATAAGAATAAACATGCCCACGCTATCCCATATACAAAGCCAGAAATGACAGATCTCGCAAAGGGTATCCTCAACAACACCAGGTCGCCCGCCTCTTACTTGGCCCGTCATATCTGTGCCATGGCTGTCGTATGCATCGATGGTCCTGGACACACGTCCACGCTGATGCTCAACAGCATCTATTTATCCTTCTCGTTCTCGGCCTCGGACACCTTCTCCCACTCATCCTCGGTGCTGACACTCGACTGCGTGCCATTACCAGCGCGATGCTTGACCTCTCCCTGTGGCTCGAGGGGCTCCAACCCCGCAGCAGCAGCGACGTCCGAAGTCGTGGCGGCGACTGCGGGAGGCGCCCTACTCGGAGCGGCAGACTCGACCTCTGTGGCAGTATCATCGTCGGCATCGCCGTCGTTGGCGGTGTCTTGCTTCTCCCTCTTCTCCCTCTGCTCCTTCTCGCGCTCCTCGCGCTGCGCGATGGCCAGCTCGGCGGCGAACCAGTTGACGCTCGCCCACAGGCCGGCGCAGAGGACGGAGAGGACGAAGCAGTGGATGTTGTATGTGGCGAGGAGGAGGGCGAAGAGGACGAGCTGGAGGGCGGCGAAGGAGGCGTTTGTGGCCTTGAGGAGGGTGGGCGTCGGGCCGGGGACGAAGATGCCCTCCCAGAGCTCGACGAAGAAGGACGACATGACGAGGGTGGTCGGTTTGTGATGGTGACCGGGTATAGAGAGAGAGAGGCTGGTGAGAAGACCGAGAGAAGAGCGAAGAGCTCGTTGGGCCTTTTTCAAGGGCAGAGGCGATCGCTGCCTGGCGACCACTACTGCGTGGTTAGTCGCTGACAGAGCCAAAGCTGCCAACGAAGCTTGCGATAAAAAGTCTTCTCTTCTGGCCTCTCTTTGCGCAACCGTGTCCGCAGGAGAAAGAAACACGTTTTTGGAGGGACAAGTAGCCTGAGGAATGGTGATGTTGACGAGGCCTCGAGGTTGATTGGGCGCTTGTGTCTTGTTGATGAGAGCATGACCTCGCCCGAATGATCGGCCTCGAGTTACAGTGGATTACATAAGTCATTGATTGGTGCGAAGATGACAACCTCATGACCCCCAACACGGGCTGTATTGAGGTATTTGTATTGGAAATATAGCTATGTGTGAACCATGTATAGAGGTAAGCTATGTTCCGTTCATTCTTGTTGCCTTTTGTGTAATAAATAAATAAAATTGATTTTGGTCGACTTTATTCATCAGTTCGCAGAAGCTTTGGATCAAATGTAAATGAGGAACATTCTTGGAGATAAAACGAATATCAAATCATTTAGACTGATACCAGGTTAGCTGGATCCAACACAAGACCATTCGATACAACACAGCTCGGGTAAAGCATATCTGGATGGTATTAGAGTGCAAAACTCGGCTTCCTCGTCGCATAACAGATTACACGAAACCTTGGTGTTGATGTTTATAGTGTAACTCGTAGAACGGCAGGATATAACCCAATACCCCATTAAATACCAGAGGCTTAAGTGTAATAGAGAAATACATATAGTGGCTAATTTCATATATGGCCGTCTATTGTGTGTTTTAATTGATACTATCGCGATATTCTCTCCGCCAGCCTTACCCTACATGTTCCATATTGACCTGACTACTCAGCCATTTTTCTCAGACGATTTGTCCCAGGGTAAAATCTAGCAAGCAGATACTGTAGATATTTAATATTAACTCTAATACCGTGCTCACATATCGATATCTTCTCATCCATCCCTACGTGACACGATATACAACTCCTGTTTGCCATCTAGAAGGACTACCCACCTCATCGTAAAGACAAGAGCTCAAACTCGAGTGCTTGAGCCCCCTAAAACATCCTTTCATCCCTTACAATAGGGACTAAGCTGGCTAGCCGTGCCTGAATGCACATCTCGAAGCAGAGGCAGTTGTCGGGACGCTCCCCATCTGTTTGACTCAAAGTTACACGATTAGATCCTTCTCCAAGAGCTGTCTAAGAACGGGGATATAGGCCTGCTCCTTATGATCGACCTACACAAGGAAAAGGTTCATCCTCCATCTCCATCTTGACCCGCCCGGCTTCGACCGTACACTCAGGGGATATCGGGAGATGCACATGTACCGGAGCAGGGGATCGCGTCCCCGGCAACTCACTCTCTTTGATCACATCAAAGTGATTGTCTTCAGCCTCTCTTCCATGTAAATCCTCCAAAGACAGACGCTAATATATGCCGGGTGACGGAGAGTGTTTCGTTGAGCCGGAATCTCAGCCTAGTCTACACATGGTTGCGAAACGACGACTTCTCTGCAACTTCAAGGAGCAGTCTCCAGTCTTGACCCCGTCATATCACAAGAGTAATGACGACTGAGTTCAAGACTTCACAAGTCCACGGCAGTTCGTAGGTTAGGTATGCAATCCTAAATATTGCCCGAGGGATCCCGGGTCCTTTGGTGATCCCATCAGCTCCCTGGTAGGCCGTGTCACACGAAACTGGTCTGCATTCGCCCACGGCTTGCGCGGTAACACAGAAAGAAGGCGCAGACTTATCATCCAAGAGTATGGACTACTCGAGCCCCAAACTACAAGGGCCATCGTACGCGTTGCGGATACTGGTTTGCCACCTTGTAGAGACTCAATCTCAGAGAGGAGGAAAGGGGGGAGGGACATGGCATCAAGCCAAATCACTGTCCAGGTTCACCTCCGCCACCGGCTTAAAACTTACGAAGCTAAGCTTGAAACACTCCAACAGTGTGATAGAGTCCCATAGTGAAAGGTTGCCTGTAAGCCTCGATCCTATGCATGAGCTGCGATGTATACATCCCACATCCATATCGCCAAGTCAAACGAATAAGTTGTTTCTTGAAGCAGGTGAAGGAATATCTCGACTGACTCTACGTGGTTCTGGTCAAAATGGCACAAAGACGAAAAGAGAGACCTGGTTACCCCTTAACTCATGGTTCATGGCAACATATGCATTCAACTTACCAGGATCGAGTCGATCATGGTTCTGAAACTTTGGTCCCTTACCGCATTCGAACATTGTCGTTCCGAGTAGTAGCCTCAAAGGTCGCAAACATGCGTATGTATGCTCCGGTACCCAGTGTCCATGCGGCTCATTCTTGCTGAGTGGTAGGAGCTGTGCATAATGACACCATCTGCGTCAGAGCAAGCATATGTCACCATCCAGGTCTTTGATAGGTCTTGGATCGCCATATATCATTGGAAGGAATCTCAACCTTCCAAGTTCCTAAACGTTAACGTTATCTTCAAAAATAGGGCCGAAAGCGGCACAGCAATGAGGGCATGGCCGAAGTGATGTTCATAAGGGCAACGGCCACATGCTATAGCCAGGTGGTTCAGGACAGTCCTTGAACCACCAAGATCAAGGCCAGGAGGATCATGGAAGGATGCAGAACAGACCCTAGTGTTCGTCCACCACCAGGGGTGGAAACTCCCGATACGGAACACCCCAGAGATTGAGGATCGGGGTCTTGCCATCGGGAGCGCATCTTGATTTATCCCTAGTAGCTCTGTGAAAACCCAGAGTTGGGATGAAACCCTTTCCCTCTAAAGATCTGGTCATACCTGCTGGCTGCAAAGTGCTCTCGTAACTCGTAGTGGCTATAGATGGCTCGTTCCGTAAAGGATAAAGAAGACCGGTGAGAGACTGGCTTCTGTTCGCAGCTAGAACGCGCGTCTTATGGCCCTTCACTACAGCTAGATTCTAACTGCTGCTTGGGCTGCGTATTGATCGGATCCAAGGATTAGAAGAGGCGTTGGAAGGATGCTCATCTGGTCTCATCTACTTCTTGACACCTAAACATGGCCTCATGTCTGAGATCCTATAATCTCTTTCATAAGCGCTGCTCGTCTAGACCTCAGGGCCCCCGGACAAGTGCTCCGAGACGTAGTTGATATAAGGAGGATGGAAATCCCGGGTGCTTGGGCCCCACGAAAATGAAAGATTCTCAGTAATTGCCGTCAATGATGTTCTTATGTACGGGTATGGGGCATCCAGGTACCGGTGAGTTCTGCAAAGTAACATGCTTAGGACCGAAATCACAACAAGAGGCCAAATCTCTGTAAGTCGTGGGAGACTGCCACGAGTGCATCCTGATGGTGCCAGGGGTAGGGGTAAGGGGGGGACGGTTCTGAAACAAGCCTGGGCTTCTTGTCCCAAG
Source organism: Fusarium staphyleae (assembly GCA_017140175.1). NCBI lineage: Eukaryota > Fungi > Ascomycota > Sordariomycetes > Hypocreales > Nectriaceae > Fusarium > Fusarium staphyleae. Next base: position 51,927 of record JADDON010000107.1, read on the forward strand.
TTGCCGGGCGCAAAGAGGCAAGGTAAAGAAGGCTGGCCCTGGCTCGAAGCCGCAATAACCATGCAGATGGTCTTCCCACACCCACATCCACCCGCAGCCGGAAAATCCAGTTCAGCCTTCGATGTCGAAACAGACTTGAGATTGTATTGATGCCGGTGTAGTACTAGAACCTGGGGGTGGACGCCGATTTTACCGCCGGGGCACTGGGTATCTGCTCATGGCCTCTATGACTCTTGTCCAACATAGACTCATATGGCCACCCCAAGGTCGAGTTCGAGGCTTCTTACTCTACCGACGGCTGGACCCGCGGCTGGCTTGAGCATGTTTGAAACTGACAAAAGAAAGAAAAAATTTGACCGCGCCATGTCATGATCGCTCCTTGGTGAGCTGGAACCATTCTTGCTGGTACTACGTAGTCTCCAACATGCTGTGTCTCTTTCGCACCAAAACAGGATTGATCGTCTGCTGTAGGCAGCCAGATAACTCGACCTGCAGCCTGCGGTAGTTCTGTCGATCGAAGCTAAGCCCGTTAAGTGGAGAATGACAAAAAGAGGCATTCGTCTTGGCCAGGGGGGGTTGCTTCCGTAGCATTGACGGACAAGATTGCAACCGTTTGGCCTTGATCCTGGAAGGCTTCTATCGACACAGAACCGTGGCCATGGCGTCCTTTGTCTGAAACACTTGTGGCGGTCTTCATTCGATTCGGACGTTTGACGCTGCCTAATGCGTAGTCATGCTTGGCGCGTACTCATGATTTGGAATAGACATGGACGTGGCTGAAGCCTCACGATTCTCAGCTGTTCCTAAACAAGACTTGGTGCCAGCGTCAGGCCCATGTCGTGGCTCCTCTAAAGCGAGTGGGGTTACCGCGCGCGTCGGCGATAGTTGCTTGCTCCAAGCCCGAGGCCTGTTTCTGGAAGTTCCAACGCCGATCGACAAAGGGGTGCCTGGCTGCGCTGGCCCACCTCCTCCCGCGATAGCTTCGAGTGCTGATCTTTCTAGCTGTTGTCCTAGGCATCAGCAAACAGGACACCCCAAGAACAACAAGGTGCTTCTAGTACCAAATAGTCGCATACAACAGTTTGACCTGCCCAAACCGGACTATACCTTGCTGTTTGCGATTTGAGCCCAAGCGTCACTCAGGAAGACTGTAACTTACAGAGGTCGAGGAGCGACTCGTTCCAAACTATTGATATTACATGTAAGTTGGTATTAATTCAAAGGGATTCAAAGCCTAGACCATGCTCATCCTCATTTGGCAAAGCTGGGATCTGGTGAGTTACCTAGTTCGGGGATTTTTCAAATCCAGCGCGAGCGATGTGAACAAGATGCTGACCGACTCGATTGCTTCTACGCTAATCGACTCTTCAGATCTACTGTAACAGCGATAGGCGTAACGGGTTTGCCGATCCAGAATTGACAGGCAGGATTCGAGTGTGGCGAAATCGACACCAAAGGTCAAGTTATCAAAGCTGCTGAGTGCGTAACCCTGGTGGTAAAACTGCCATCACCACGGTACCCCATCATCCTGTGATAGCCAATATAAGTCGCCCTCGTACTTGTTCATCGAGTGGTCTTTCATCACCCTGGTCGTCGTAGCCACTGCAGCACGGTGAAGCGTGAAGAGCTGCAAGCAGAACAGCTGTGCTATGGCATAGATGGTGCACCGAAACATGAGCTGTTATGGAGTGTTTCAAGCTGTATAGCTATTTTTTAAGTCCCCTTATAATGACCTTGTGTTGCGGACTAGGCTGTGTTCAAGCTTCAAGAGCAAAGTCGAGAGGATTTGCCAACTGCCTGTGGTGGTACAAGACCAGGAGCAACGTCGCGAATATTGTGTGAGAGAACCCCGCTGACAGAATCTAGCGTGAGCTCTGATCTGTAACGAGGCTTGCAGTGAGTTCCAGCTTGGAAGCCGCCTCTTTCTGTACTGTAGGGGTACGACGCAAACCCTGCAACTTCGCGGTGCTGTCTACCGGCATGGGCCCTGGAAGGTGAAAGACCGGGTTCACGAAATATATGCACCCAATGGCCTATTAGACCAAGCTGTGACCAAGCCAATACTTCCGATTGGGGCCATGCGCTAAGGCTGTATCCACGCCAATGTCCTTTTGTCGCACTGCGCCTTTTAGGCTGGACGATCTCCGCTTTGGCTGGTAGTGCTTGGATGCGCGCCTGTGCCGGGGAACAGAACCACCTTCAATTGGGCTGATTAGACGCCGTCTTCCCTGGACCACTTACGCCCGGGGGGTTCACGAGCTCGTAACGGACGGAGTCCAAGCCACGACAAGCCACCATCGGACCTCTAGTCGTGTTGCGATCGGTCTGCCATCGGTGCAGAGTTGAGAGTCAGGCTCAAGGGTAACTTGTCGTCGTTATTGCATTCGCACCCACGAGTATAAGTCGGGATTGGAATTGAGTCAGTGTTGAAGAGTTTGCCATGGGTGAATCGTGAGGACTATATGGGCGAGTCGCCCCGCGAAAGCGTGAGGACAAGGGTTGGAGATAGCAGATCCAGAACCTGGAGCCGCCGAAAGCGGAGACGGCCTACCGACAAACGAAATAGGAAAGGTAGAGATCCGGCGCTCAAAGAGCTGAGTATCGACCAGGACTTCCGGTGTCTGCCTCTGCGTATATCTCGGTGCCTAGATTGGACTAGAAAAGGGAGAGGAGTCAGTTACTGTTGGGGGCAGACACGAGTGAGCAGATTGGGGGCTGTGAGTGATGATGATAGCCGTCCTTATGAGGCGGTTTTGGTTGTTGTGTTACATGGCTCAGAAATACCTTGTCCATAGCGGGGAGATGAAAGATGCCCGGGAAGAAATACGTTTGTTGCGCTTGTACAAAAGGTACGTACGTCCTTATCTTAGTACTACAGTACTCCGTACGTAGTAGGTACTGTAGGCAAGTCGACGAGACGGGAGAGAGTGGGAGACAGCAATAGGTTCAACAGGCATCACTTAGCCGGTTAAGGAACGAACAAGCGACTTGCAAGGAATCTACGCAGTAGGTATGGAGTAGCGACCAGGCACCCGTGATGTGAGGGGCAAAGAGCGACGGGGACGGGATGCACGTGAGGCGAGGTGGCTACCTAGGTACTTGCTCATGTACATAACGTTGTGTACTTGGCCTGGCCTGCGCCCGTGCGCGGCAACGGTTGGGCGTCCGCCCAACGGCTGCAAGACCTCTGCCTTTTCTAGCGCAGCCATATGCGCCTGCCAGTTTGCGCCTGCCGAAGTGCCTCCGCGATTCCATGTTATCCGCCTTCAATCGTTCTCCCCGACCCTCCTTCCGCGAGAAAGGTACCAAGTACAGAGGTACCGGTTGGGGGCGGCCGCCTTCCAAGCGCCCGAAGCGGTAAGGCGCTTGTGTCGCCGCGGCAGGCACACAGACTTTTCAGAAACGCGCACGCATATGCTTCCCAAGATTGCGACTGCTCAGTGCTGAGCCCACCTCACCTCCATCTCCAACTTGACCCGGCGTCCACGTCCATGTCAACGGCATTCATTAATCAAACGGCACACATCAAGCGGGCGCCGGGCGCCGTCGACCCCGGGCCCTAACTACAACACAATGGTGCCCTCCGTTATCCCTCGTTCTTCCCTGATCCTTGGACCGCTCTTTCGCTGGGAGCCCGCGACCTTGGCCCTGGAATTTTCACTTCGAGCTTATCCGTCATCGACCCGCCTTTCATCTTTGGAGCTCGAGGAGAGCTTGCATGTCGCATGCCTCTTCCAACTCCGGGATACCTTAACAAAAGGCTCACGCCATACACAACGAACCTTCTTGGCACGGGTCGAGTCGGTCAAGCTGGAATTGCCGTGCTATCTCCATGAGTTGTGCCCTAGTGAGTGCACGGATCAGTGATTGGATGCATGGCCCCCTACGACTAGTAGTTCGCCTAACTAACCGAATGAATCCCTTCTCGTTCTCTTCTGTCTCGACCGCCCGCACGCCAAGCTTGGAGGAACGAAGCACAAGGCTACAGGGATCCGCATCCTACGGCTTTCCTCAACTGTTCCCGCCTCGATAGTCTTTTGATGAGAATACACGCTGCTTCCAAGGAAACATCTCCAGAAACAGGGCAGCTGATCAGTTGCCTGCCTTCTAAAGGAAACATGTACAGCTTGTTCAGCGCTTCGACGTTGACCAACACCAATACTGAATCGAACGCGGCAATACACTAATGGTTCAACCCAATGCGGTAGCGTTAGATCAGAACCCTCGACACTAGGGGACTCGAGCGTGCCACGCCAACTGCAAGCTTTGGAACGGATGATAGACATGACGGCTCTCGACCCCCCACTTGGGTCAAGCCAAGTCATTGACGCACCGATCACTTTGTATCTCTTGTGCCCTATGATCGAGGCACTCAGTCGATATAGCTGGAGTTGTTCTGGCAGTTCGAAAATACCCGCCAGCTGCGGCTCCCGCTACAGCCCCAACCCCAGTATCGGCTGTCGTCTCATCATCCCGGTCCTCCATCTTGGGTACGGACCGTTGGGCCTTGCAATGACCCGCCCGTCTTCAAGTGGAGTGGCAGTCCACGCACTCGATGGAGCTCATGAGGTGGACGTCCACCCACCCATGAACCATGCCTGCGGTTCCATGTCGTGCCCCGGTCCCAGCCATGCGCATGTACCTCGATGGTCTGGTAGGGCACTTGACACGGGTCTTAACGCGTGCTGCCGGTCAACTCAAAGAGCATATCGATACAGTCTCTTCCCCGCTACGCCACATGCCTGCGCCGTGACCACCTAACTGGTCCCTTGGGCCATGTCTCGATGGGTGCTGGATCTCTGCCATGGACACGCCCTTCTTCACACCCCTCCGAGGTCTTCTCCCCTTCCCCATCTCCCTCTGCTGTGGTGTGGTGCCACTCCCGTAATGACCCTGTACCCTTGATGCTGGTGACTTTCCTCGTTGCTCGCTGTAGTTACGCACTACGGAGTACACAACACCTGCAATTCAGACCCTGTCATGTACTGCCCTGTCCCATGCCGCTCATCTCTCTGGGAGAACGGTTTCTGTCAGTGTCAATGCTCCTACACTTCGTCATGCACGTTGAACTTGAATATCTCCACATATCTGAATGTACTGCCCTCTTCATATAAGTCGTCAGTGTCCTGTCGTGTTGGGGCTCAGATGGTCTTCCATAGATAGATCACGGCTTGCACTGCGCTTCAATGCTTTTACGTCTCTAATCATCTTCAAAAGGCCTTATCATAAGCCCAGATCCCTTCTCCGGCTTGTCACTTATTAATTGGACCGGCACCTCGCCTCGACAAAGACCCCTCTTTATCACCAGCCTGTTGACTCCCTGTCTTTCCGTATGTCTCAATCCGAGCCTCTTTACCTGCCCCCATCCCCTCCATCCTCCGTCAAGATGGACCCGGCCGCAACAGATGGGAGCTGTGACAACCCGAGCTCACCGCCCACCAGATCAGCTACCGGGAGTCAGCAAGTCCCGCTTAGCAGAGGGCAGTTCGTTTCCAATTCAAGCATAACTGCATCGCCGCCGAGTTTCTCCTTCGAGTCGTCGCAGCAGCCTCCAGCTTCCTCGACGAACAATTACTCATCAGTGGCTTACCTGACCACGCAGTCAGCGGACTCGTCTTACCTCTCCACACCGGCCTCTCAACCCTATTCTCCGTTCCCTGTCTTGACCCCAGCCGGTTTGAATTCGAATTGGACTCAGCCAGGCCAAGTGCAGGAGCAGTCTAGCTCGCCTATTCGCCAACACCAACAAGGCGGAACTTCTCTGCAGCCATTGGCGTTGAATTCCCGCCAAACCGAAAGATCAAACGACATGAGGTATGTCATTGTTTCCTTTAGTAGCTTATGCTGGTTCTAACGAGACTTCCAGTGCTGTCGCTCTTCAGTTCGACCCGACCTTTTCCATGGGGTCGAGGTCGGCTTTCACCTGGCCAGGTACGCAGGGCTCATCTTACCTCCTCACAACTCTAGCTGACGGTATCAACAGGCCCGCTTGAGTCACATTCGCCTGGAAACACCATGATTGGTAGTGGCCTGTCCCCAATGGACCAGGTCTCGGGACACAGCCTCACACCACCACCTCAATCAAGATCGTTGACGTCCAGCCCTCCGCGATTTTCCCTTACAGCAGATCAACGAGAATTAAAGCGACACCAAGATAAGGCGCGCCGGGACACGAGGCTAGTAAGCCGAATACGTCGAGACAGCAGTAACTCTTACGTTCATTCACCACCTCCAGCCATGACGCTCCCCAGTGCAACGACTACCATGAGCCTGCCACCTTACACCACTGCGTCTGCGCCCGTGAATCTTATGAGCGAGCCCGCGACGACCATGGGTAGCTCTACATATCTCCAGTCATACAGCCCGGCCATGGAGGAACAGCAGACACCGTCAACAACCGTATACCCGACTTCCTACCCACATACCTTGTAAGACCCCTGCCGAGAGAGGGCGGCGCCCGGACCATACTAATCTATGATGATCAGACAAGGCAACTACAATATTCCCGTAGACTATGCGGCAGTTTATGCAGCACCCAGTCATTACAGGTTTGTTGCCAACTCGCACTATCTGACAGTCTTGACTGATCATATCTACGACAGCAATCGATCGACAAGTATGCCCGTTGGCCATGACGTTGGCTTCATGTACCAGGTGCCAGCCGTCATGGGCACTGGAGGCGCAGTCTCACACGAGGGAGGGCACGTCAGAGTAGTGCAAAGCCGGCCAAAACCACGCTGCTGGGAACACGGGTGTAACGGGCGCCAATTCTCGACATTCAGCAACCTGTTGCGGCACCAACGAGAGAAGTCCGGACAGGCGGCCAAGTCGACGTGTCCTAACTGCGGAGCCGAGTTTACCAGAACCACCGCTCGGAACGGACATTTGCTTCATGACAAGTGTAAGGGTCGACGAAACAGCTGAGGGGCATATTTGAGAGCGAACACGACAACAAAAAAAAACGCGATGCGCCTTATGTCGTCAACCTGAGATTTTTGGGCTCAGCCACGGACTGAGCCATGTTTGGCTTTGGCTGATTATTACACATTCATCTAAAGCTGCAGTTTGCGCATTGCTATTATGGGACGGCGTATTTTGGAAGGCAAAAAGTCCGGTCGGGATGCAATGAGAACCAAGCCTTGGGAGTTGGATGCTGCAGTGGACATGTATGGAATGGCTGGGCATGGTGAGCGAGGTGTAGGATAAGTAAGGCATGGACAGGAAGGCATGCATCACGAAACAGCTTGGGATTCTTTACAGCGGCGGAGCCTTGCTGATGATTGGGTTTATTGGGGGATTACGTCGGCTGTGGTTGTATTGCGGAGTCAATTTGGGCTTCTTTCCCGTCTCTTCTTCTTACTCTCATACCCCCGCGCCGAGTCGTCGGTGAGGAGTTTCTGGATTTACTACTTGTTTGCTTCCCTTGTATACTTTGCGGAGTTTGGTGGAGTCTCCACTAGGTCACTATACGTACATAGCTTAGACGGCGCTGGCTGCTTAGAAAGCTGGGCCACGAGATGAGGCCTCTGTCAATATACCATCTGGTTAATACCGAGATACTTAATGAGACCAAGTCAGATAGACGAGTGGGATCAGAGAGTCCGAGATGCCTTGCTCCGCCATCCAGTGAATCATCTGAGGTGGCATGTAGTTAGCATGCCAGACACAAGCAGGCTGGCAAGGTCATTAAAATTAGGGCGAGGATGCAAGAATCGAACGAGGTTGAGGATCTGAAACAAGCTGCCCGCACGAGGGGGATGGGATGCCCCAGACTACTGGGAAGGCCGTGCGTGGTGAGAAGCAAATGATCGTCGCGGCAAGCAAGCCCACCCTGGCCCCCAGTGTGACCAAGAGGCTACAGCACACAGCCGCGCCGCAAATAGCACGGGACAGCCCAGGAGACGGGAAGGGCTGTGGAGGGTTGCAGCAAGAGCGAGGCGGAGGAGGAGGTCAGGGGCGGCTCGGTGAGAGCGGCTCGGTAGGGGGTGCGGCTCGGGGTGCGGCTCGGTGGCCAATCAATGGGCTAGATTTCAAAGTGCTGTGAGGGGGAGATTCGACAGGCATAACTTACCTGGTGGATGGATACTCCATGTATCTAGCCAATAGTCGGTGGGCATTTCTGAGGCCCACGTGCCCGACAACTTTTGCCCCGGGCCCTTGGAGACGGTTGGCAGGATCGTCTCGGTCCCGAGCCCGGTGCAGGGCAATGCCAGCCACGCCCAATAAGGCGGCAGACGAAAATCACGCCCCTCCATAGCCCCACGCCTTTGCCAGGGGCCATGTACAGTACGTACTGTACATACTAGTAGACATCCCTGTATGCTACGTACCGTACGTTGCACAAAGGACTGACAGGGGTTTGGGTGATGAAGGTTTGGCACTTGGGATGGGGATGGGTCTGAAACGGGGCAGCCACATGGAGTTTGGCAGCCCTGCAAAAGAGACAGATACAGTGACAGACTGGACCGTTAGTGACGGAAGGGTGTGCAATTGCCAGGGCCCCCTACCAACAAAAGTAATGACGGCACTTGAGTCCACCCTGCAAAGTGGAGGTCGAGCGAATCAGATAATATCGTCAGTGCCAGGTCCCTGGATAGGGTAGCACTCGAGACGATTGTATGCCCTGCCATGCTTCCCAGGTGACGAGACGAAAGTGCCTCGACAAACAGGAAACAGAACATTCCACATGAAATTGCCAGCAATATGACGGCACGGACCCTGACTGACTACCTGGCACGCCTGGTACAGCAAGAAATCCAACATGATCATGGCGCACGGCCACCCCGAACGATGCGTTCTCGAGCCCAGGGGCAGGTTGGATCGGATCGTCGCTCGTCTGCCAGGCATCGGTATTCTGGCCCTGTCCCTACCTGGCTTGAACGAGTTCGTTGATTGACCTTCCCTTTTGAGTGGCCACGTGGACCCTAGAGAGGGATCGACGAGGTATATGTCCCTTTTGATGAGAATAAAGCTTGCAAAACCAGGTTTAAGCCTGAGAGACGACAGCTGGAGAGGGACGATAATGACGTGATGATTTCAAGGGCTGGACAGCACCGTTGTACTGTAAGGCAGGGTACATATGTAGGGCTGGGAAAAGCGGGATGCATAAATCCAGTCATGATTCAAGCCAAGGTGGGGATACCATGACGGGGACTGGACCCAGGAAAGGGGAAACGTGGGCACGCCATCCGAGGTGGGAGCGGGAGCGGGAGCGTTGTCCAGGAAGTATGTCACCTTGGGGACATGATACGTACTACGTAGTCGTAGGCATTGGGATCACATCCTTGAAGCAAGCGGTCCTGAATCCTGGGGTTTTATCCCGCCACGATGGGATGGGATGGCATGCCAAACTCCCGGACTGCATTCGGGCCGGCCCAGGGCCTTTCGCTATGTAGATGGAATACCGCCCATGATGACCCGCGCGCGAACCCGCACGCAGACCATCTCTGGAGATAATAGTTTGAGTGTGAGAACAAGCTAAGCCTTTCACTAACATCAGGACCCTGAAGTATGGACTTGTTAAAATGACAGTTGATGGTTAAGGTGGAGCTGAGGGCTCAAGCAGCTCGAGCCATCTTGGTGGAAGTTGCACTGTGCTTCCGCTTTGCACTACGGGTATTTTCGCCGGACGTAAATCTAAGTATCGGCATGTAAATCTAACTACCGTATGTTAATCTAGCTTCCGTATGTCGGGTATTTTTGCGAGGCGAGAGGCTCAAGCTCGTACGTAGTGTGCGTACGCAATGCAGTAGCTAGTTAATTAATTGGGTTCCCACAGCTTGGGATAGGAGCAATCTGGCTTGCCGTCTTAGCCGCATGCTCGGGCCCGAGAATCCGGGACTGCTGTTGGCAATTTGCGGGAGACGCCGATCGGGATTTTCAAAGAGTCCCGCAGAGCTCCGGGCGACCAACTGCCGGGCAGGGAGATCGGGGGTCCTAAGAGTTCCCTGTGGTGGTTCATGCTTCTCGACTAAGATCTGGTAGTCGCCCTAAATATCTCCTTCTGATACCCCCGGGTACGGCAGCTCAACATGTTCATTAATAGTGATTGCTATGTAGAATTGCTCTACCCGTGCGATTAGTTAGTTGCTAAACACTACACCTCTTTCCCTCGCAACTCATTTTGACGCCCTTCTCGAACGCTATAAATCCCTAGAATACCCAGACAACCGGTCATTTGGGAGCGTTGGCGTTTGCCATTACGACAGAACAGGAACTGAAGTCCGACATCTAGTTGATTAACTAGTCAGTACCGTTCGCCTCATCATAAGACTGGCATCAACGCTGGAACTCAGCCCAATCTCCTCCCTTGACTTGAGCTGCCACAGGCGAAACGCCGCCAGAGGCTGCGTGGGGTCGCTGATCCCGGGCGCTGGGCTGAGTTGAAAGGCGGACAGCACAGCAGCACACAAAACACTGCACGGAAGTAGTTGCATCCGTACTCCTTGCGCCCCGAGTAGAGGTTTTCTGAGTCTAGATATTTACCCGGACAACTAAGTAGAAATTTTGGTCGTTGAACAAGCCACTAACTAGCCCAGGGGACGCGGCCAAAGAGCGGTCGCGCCTCTGGCAAGCGCACTAAGCGCGTGCTCTTGGTGCCCCGCCTTTGACCCCACTGTCACATGCACAAACGTACCTTGACTCCCTTTCCTCTCCAAACTGAGCACAGACTACGAGCTTAGTCTATGTTAGGTGCTCTCGCTACATTGGCACGTACCATCAACAACACAAACTCATTGACATTCTCACACCCATACGCCATGCCACAATGGCCATGACGGCGTCGCGATACCGGGCTCGCAAGCAAAAGGTCTTCCGGTCCGTGTTCCAGACCGACATCTCACAGCCGACTCCTCGCTCGACTCCTGTTGCGGCCTTCACCGAGCACGGCGTCGCCTTTGGCGGTCTTCACGCGCCTCACCATGGAGGAGCTCCTCCACCGCCTCCGCCTCCGCCTCCGCCGCTCTTCCATGAGACTCCCCATCAGGCCGATGACCAAGTGAGGTGGGATCGAGCATGGCACGTCGTCACCTCCAGGATCCAGTTGCCAACCTCGGTTACCGTGGAGGATTCCTTTGGCACCCTACCGCCAGAGTCGCAGGATCTCGACATGGACCTGCGCGACTCCCTGGCCTTGCTTCTCTATCCCGGCCGTGCATTACCCCAGGCCGCTCATACCGAGGATATCCTGCTCTGGCACACCCAGCAGGTCCGTCAGCACTTTGTTCACCATGCCATGCCGCTACTTGCCGCGTGCGCCAGCGGAGCCAGCCAGACGCAGATCTTGCTCTCCAGCATCTCAACCCTTGAGGCAGCCCACCGGCAGTATCTGTATGGTCTGACACTCATTGTGCAAGGGTTTGAGGACGAGGCTTCAGCGACTTCTGCTCTAACCAAGTTTCGTCGTGACCTACATGCCATCATTGGGAACTCCTTGAATCCAGGATTGACAGATGCGCTCCGTAATGTCTTGCGTAGGCATGTTCATCGGAATCTTGGTATAGGCAAGCGCTACGATGGGGTTCCGTCATTGTCAGAATCCGCGGGTGAGGGGGCCGATTCAGCGGCTCGTAAAGAGCTATTGGGTCTTCTGGAGTCTCTGCAGAATGTTGGCCTGGCGGGGGAAAAGTTCCAGGTGCTCTTTGCCGAAACCATGGATGCAAGCATGGAGGAGTTCATCACGGCTTCCTATTCGGGGGTCTGGCAGTTATCAGAGCAGTCAGCAACACCATCTCCCAGCGCGCACACCGGTTGTCTCAGCCATCTGTCCGACTGGGTTGAGAATCACTATGGACGCCTTGCAGTGGAAGTCTTCAGCCGTCTTGGGGCACAAATCGTTTGGAACGACGTCGAGTGCTGGAAGGAAATTGCTGTCGGACGTCTAGCGACGTTACGGATCCAAGAACTCTTTGATATTGTCCTGCACTGGCCTGAGAGCAAGGGCGGGCTTGAAGATCTTCGTTCAGCAGTCACAACACCACAGCGCCGTCTTCAACTGACTGACACTTTCTCCATGTCTTTGCAGAAGCGACTCCTTCATCCAGGTCGGTCCACCTCAGACATTCTCCAAACCTACATCTCAATGATCAAGACATTTCATGCGCTGGACCACTCAAAGGTCTTGCTCGACCGTGTTGTCCACGCACTACAGCTCTACCTCTGCCAGAGGGACGACGCCATCCGCATTGTTGTTATGGGTCTGCTCTCGAATCCCAGCAGTGGTACAGAAGAAGGGAAGGGAGTATTGGTGGAGCTCGGAGCCTTGCTCAACACGGCCTCCCAGCAGCAGCGGCGCCAGGTGGACGACGAGGACCTGGACTGGAACGACATGGCCTGGGTTCCTGACCCAGTGGACGCAGGCGTCAACTACAAGAGGCCGAGAAACGAGGACGTCATTGGCACATTAATCAACGCTCTAGGTTCTCAGGATATTTTTATTAAGGAGTTCCAACTCATTATTGCAGAACGCCTTCTCTCATCCCAAACAAGCTTCTTACAAGAGACCAAGGTGTCAAGTCTTCTCAAGAAGCGGTTCGGCGAGAATGCTCTGCAGAATTGCGATGTCATGATGAAAGACATCCAGGACTCAAAGCGATTAGACTCTGTCCTGGGCAAGAATCTACGGCAAGCCTCGGACGAGCATGCGCTCTCTTACCACTCCAAGATTCTTTCGCGACTCTTTTGGCCTAGTTTGCCGAAAGATCCATTCACGGTGCCACCGCCAGTGGCAGAGATGCAGAGCCAATATGAGCAAGGATTTGAAGGTCTCAAAACATCCCGGAAACTCACTTGGTTAGACCAACTAGGATCGGCAACTGTCAAACTAGACTTGGAGGACCGTTCAGTCGAGATAGAGTGCAAGACGTACGAGGCCGCGGTGATCTACGCATTCCAGGACGAAGGCAGCGCAGGTGAATCAGGACCCATACAACGCACTTTCGACGAAATCTGGCAACAACTCATGATCGACGAAGACCTACTTGAGCTCGCGTTGAGATTCTGGGTCGGCAAGAAAGTGCTTCGGGATGTCGGGCATAAGACCTACATGGTTTTAGAGAGGATCGACGAAACCACAGGAGAAGAACCAGAATCCCGGACGGACGCCCAAGACTCGGAGGATGCTGGCCATCCTTCTCCTCGCAAAGCCAAGTTGGATTCCAAGGACCAGGAGCGGCGAATTGTGTACTGGCAATTCATCGTGGGCATGTTGACGAACTCGGCGCCCGCCATGCCTCTCGGGCAGATTCTGATGATGATGAAAATGCTGATCGCTGATGGCTGTCCTTGGACTAACGAGGAGCTGCAGGAGTTTCTCGGAGAAAAGGTGGCGGAGAATGAGTTGGAGCTAGCAGGCGGCAAGTATCGCTTGCTCAAGAAGTGAAATAGGCTATTGCACACTGGACTCTAGGCCAAGTGAATTCTGCTGCAGTGTTACCCTTTTCACAGCAGGCTGACATGGCGGTGGAGGCCGTCATCAACTGTCCCAAAGCAAACAACTGGAACCGGGTGGCTGTGACTGGTTCAGGCGGGGATATGACGATGGATGAGTCGCAACAGCCAGCAGTTATACGTTGCCTCAAAGTGGAACGGGATAGATGCAGAGATGGATGTAAACAGCCAGACTTTGTCCCGGGCGCGTCTTCCCTGTTTACATATGTCGTACCCAGGGGACGGACAACCCCTCAGAATTTGTTTATATATTGTAACGTTAGAAGCACTGCGTTGTCCACTCCGAGTCCAGGGACGGACGAACCGCCAGAATAGGATATGCAACGTCACTATCCACATTGAGTGACTTGTCCGAGAATCTATGATCGTCGCCAGGATCTAGGAAGGAGAGACAGCGAATTAAAGCATTGTTCTCGAAAGACCTGAGCAGTCAGTGTCTTGATCTTTGACTTATTGCAGATCTGGTTCGTCGACGAGCGAGGGCCAGTGATCAGCCACGCTGTGGCTTCCGGATGGTGGTTAAAGTGGTTGCAGGTTTTGATAGCCTGAAGATGGTAGGGACTTGGGCGCCTTGTGCCGACTCAGGAGCTGCTCAGGTGCTTGCGAGTTGACGTGTTCGGGGGAGGCACAAACAAAACTTGTTGAGGCCGCGTGAGATGCGCCAGGGTTGCGCAGCCGAGAGACATTACCACGTATGCTGAACCCCGGCGATTTAGGCCATCGGAAAAAGCAAGACAACAAGGTACCTATGTCGTCTCCAGTGTAAATTTATCCAAGTATCCGTATCTTGGTGGTTAGATAGTAAGCAATGCTCTCACTTTTAGGCCCCAGCCAGTTGTCACTTGACTCAGACTGAGGTCGGGACTGACAAAGCAGCGCGCGACATGTCCACATTCAATAAATTGTCTTGGACGACTGGACTCTCGGTCGCAAGTGAGACCCTTGTATCGGCAATCGGGCTGAGCTGTCCTGGGACATTCTTGTCTTGAATTTGAGGAAGTATCTGGTGACGGTGGTGCGGCGTTTGGTGTCTTGGACTGCGGTTGACACCCGGCCGGCTGTGCCGTGAGATAAAATGGCTGGCGTTTTTAGACCAGTTTCTCAAGGACTGGTGCAGGAAGAGGACGTTTGTTGATAAAAGACGAGAGATGAAGCCCCGAGAGACAGTTGACGATGAGATTTCTATGGCGAGCGGGGTGAGGTTGGCGAGAAACCGACTGCATCGCTGTATCAAACAAAACAAACACTGCAACCTGCAAGCCAATAATAAACCAGTCTCCGGCACAGCACGAATGTCATTATTCGTGCATTTACTCATGCAGCTTGCCTCTGGGGTTGGTCAAAGAAGGGATAACGAGTCGAAAAGCGCCGGGCCGGGCTCATGGGCTGGGCACGGAAGGACGTCAGATGGACGTCAAGGTTGACGCCCGGGGAGCTTCGGCAGGGCCATGACCGAGGTTGAGCCCCCTCACGCAAACCGCAGATGCTTAATTCGATTGGGGGGGGAAATGCGCAATCATGGGTGATGTGATGTGATGTGATGGATGGATGGATGGCTCGAGGCCGCGGGGCGCTCACATGATGGTCATGGCTATGGGTCAGAGCCCATCATGGCACGGGCAGGGGAAGAGAGTAGTGAAGCCGTAGTCTCGACAGCAGGTGTCGCGAAGAGTGAGCTTATCGATGGGTAGAGCGAGGAGGAGTAAAAGAGCTCACGATTCAAGCACCAAGGCCGTGTTTCCTCCTCAATGGCTGATTCTTGCCGTATTTGTGACATGTGGTGTTTCCAGCGAGTTATCATATTCCCCAGGGTATGGAGGGCTGATTGGTGATGGACCGTCAAAGTCAAGAGGCGGTTGATGTGGTGGATTCTCAATGTCAAACTTTGGGTTTTTTCTCCCCCTCTGCCTCTCCCTCGCTTCCAAGACGTCTCTCTTTTTCGTTCGTCCCTGGTCATCATGCCTGCTCAGCTGAAGCTGATCGATCGGGCCCGTTTGGAGAAGTGGAGGGTGGTGGTTGAGTTTCGTCTCCGCCGGCGGGCCCTTTATAGCGGTTACCTGCTGGAGCACGGCAAAACTCAAGGGAGAGAGAGCTGAGGCCCAATAGGCTCTGCCGTCCGTCCCAGCATGATTCTTGGCTCTTTTCTATCATGTGCACCCTCTCACCTCGCAATCCATGGCACGCAAAAATGCTCCACTGAGGCGATCTTGTCCCGCTATTGCTCAGGTGAGCCAGGTTTCCAGGTTCCCGTGCCGGGTTGAGTTGAGTTGGCTCCTCCATGATGGGCTGCGCCGGCTTGGGCTTGGGCTTGGGCTTGGACTGGCTGGGCTTTGGTTAACTTATCAGGCTTTGATGAATTCTCCCAATGACCAAACAACAAGCGGTAACTATCATTCTTCCGTGGCTAGACTTTGCCTGCGCATGACCATGACTCTTTCACAGTCTGTCTCTCTTTGCTCCAGCTCATCACTAATAAGTTATCCACTGTGGGTGGAGGGACCAAGTACCTCTCGTTACCGTATCCCTTAACGTTAGGTAGTTGCTTGCCCTCTCCAACCTACACTTCCTGTCGTTTGTCTCGGTTCGCACCGGATTAGACCTTTCCGTGGTGATCCATCCTCAACCTCCCATGGTCCCCTTTGTGCGCCTCACTTATCATAGTCAGATTCTTCACATTCCCGCGCCGAATGCCCTATCCGGGCGGGCCTTGTGTTGGAAGCTTAAGTTACTTGAGGGTCCAAGCCGACCTTTATGTCCGATCTTCCGCTGGCTCTCCACATATTGCCAAACACGGCCGGAAAGTGTGGGAGACTGTCCATCCGGCTGCTGCTGCGACTCTGACTTGACCGCGACGTTCGGTGCTGCAATCATCCTTGGGGTTTTCTCTTACCAGAGGGAGAAGAGAGCCTAATGTGTCAATTGTTTCCTCTCCTATATACTTACATATGCTACCTCATCACTCCATGTGCCTTGCCTGTACCAGGATAGAGACAAAGAAGCTCTCTCTCTCTCTCTCGCTCAAGATCACTGCCTGCTTGCTTATTCTTTCATTTCTTACCTACGCCTCCGTAACCTGAATCTGACATGTTTCTCACGTCCTGCTACACTACACTACCTTAGCTAAACGCCTCGTACGCTCGCAGCCGTCGTCGACGGAGCTGTCACTGGCATCTAACGTTAGTTAACTTAGTTAGTATCCGACAACTTCCAGTGCCTCCCTTGCTCGACGTCAAAAAGGTATCCATCCATCTTACTTCCATCCAGCATATCCATACGGTTCTGCTGCCTATCGCCACTGCCTACCTTACCGTACGCTCTCCTCAACCTCGTCTCGCCAACCAACCCCCGGTACCAGAGGGGAAAGCAGAGTTGTGCTCACCTCAGGCAGCGTCTGGACCAGGCACCTCCTGGGCAGGCCCAGCCCAGCCCAGCCTGGCCTCACGAGCTAAGTTACCTATCCAGCGAGCGAACGACGGACAAAGACGTTGGCACTGCTGGATTCCGCCAGAGCCTGTCCCTGCAACCCACAGCATCACCACCCGTCCACCGTTCGGCCAGTGCAAGTCCAGTCCAGTCTGGTCTGGTCCAGTCTGGTCCAGGGAGTCTCTCTCATTCGTACTCCGTACAAGACGTGGCATTCGTTTTCTTTTTTTGCATTTCTCCTCCTGTCTCTCTCTCTCTCTCTCTCTCTTTCAGGTTTCCTGTCCCCCACACCGTCTGTTCTTCTCTTTCTTCTCTCCCTCTTTTTACTCTCTTCCCCATCACCATCTTTCGGCCTTTGCCTGTCTCCCGCTCGCGCCTCGTCCTCGTCGCAGAGCGCCGCCGCTAGAGTTGAGCTACGTCGTCATTGGCGTTATCGCAGAGCGCCCGATAACGAACGACTGCCCCTCATCCTCGCCCTCGATCATACTTAACCCATCATCCGCCTCTGTTCTCCCTCCGTCTCCGAGAGCTTTGGTCCCATGACTGGCGACCTCTCCGCGTCTCCCGATCACCGCTTTGTGACCGCAGCGTGCTACCGATAGTCCTAGTCGAGCACTACTAGAATACGAATACACACCCCATCTCTTACGTTGGCCTCGTGCAAGCGACTGCCGTTACTGCCGCCTACATCGTGCCATATCGAGACTCGCAATCTCAGTGCCTGCCTTGTTCAATCCTCGCTGTGTCCCAGCTACAATACCGAGTTCTGGATGAGCTTTCGTCTGGCGCAGCTCTGTTGTCTAGGTCGTTTTCGACGACATTACTCTTTCACCCAACCTCTACTGCTTCGACGTGATGGACCACCCTATGGACTACATATTGCATAACCACCAGCGGTCTTCCGGTCACTACGATCCCGTACACTCGGCTTCGGGCCCATGGATAGCTCACTCGCAGCATCCAGCCCACTACCCGTGGCAGGCGCAGAACCCAGGGTTCCCGCAGCCTTATCCTTACCACCCATCGCAACCTGCGCCGAGCACCGGATCGGAACCGTATCAGGCTGGGCACCATCAAAGCATGCTACCACCCATACTGGGCCTGACGCAACCACCCACTGCGTTTCTGGATAATATTGCACCAGGATCTGGATCGCCACGAGCAAATGGTCGACATCAAACGTTTCGGGGCGGTGCGATGCCGCCTCCCAGTTTTGCGTTATCTGCCGCCACAGGCGCGGGCGCGGGCGCTGGTGACCAGATCCATGATGGTGCCTTTGCAGACCAAATCCCCGGCGGCCGGTCACTGAACTTCCAACCACCCGTTGGGCTGGGAATGCCGCTGGTGAGAGCAGGCCAGGAACCTAATTCACTGCAGCGTGCGTCGTACAACATGCCGGACTCCTCAGCAAACGGCTTCAGCCAAAACAACAACAATAACTTGCCTTCTCATTTCCCACCCTCGGCTCTTTCTCCTCGCAACTATCTTTCAACGCCACCTTTTTCATCAATTTCATCAACAGCACCGGCCCCTTCGAGGACATTGCGTGACGTGCCCTCTCCTAATAGTGAGCCCTTCCCTTACCTCGATATCGGCCCTCCTTTTCTTAGGTCACACTGAGCTGCGGCTTTGCGAAACCTTTTATGATTTCCCCTTCCTGGCTCGTGTGCTTGCATACCTGTGGTGTGGTGGCTAACACTCCCCTTCAGGACCATCCCCTCCCTCGTCTGGTTTTCGCCGATCTCACCCACGACAACGTCGTTCGGCGTCGTCGCGCGTCATGTCATCAGACCCTGGACGAGAAGACGACGATGACATGAGTCGACACCTGTTTGTCGAGCAATTCCTCCCTAGTCCGGGGGGTTCCGATTCCTCAGAGTCGATGGACGACACCCTCATCAGGCACATGCAAGTCGTGAGGGGTTCCGTGTCCACCAAGATGATCGCCTCCAAAATGACGCTCCGTTCCCTTGAAAGCGTCAAAATAGAAGAGCTCGCTGAAGCAGACAGAAGTAAGTGTCTTGATCGTGGGATCCCCCTTTGGCATGTTTGAAGCTTATGCGTTGCAGACTGTGTCATTTGCTACAATGACTATGGTGTACAGACTCCCGAGGGCATCAGCGAGGCGCCACTTCGCCTTCCGAAATGTGGCCACGTTTTTGGAGACCATTGTATCAAGAAATGGTTCGAGGACTCGGATAGCTGTCCGTATTGCCGTGACAAGCTACATTCAGAGCCCAAACAACAACATGGTGCTTCCGCCCGAGCATTCATGAATATGATGAGATCGCAGGGAATACATGTCTCTCCAGGGTGCGTCAGAATGCCACCGTGCAGACAAATTGCGTGCTTCATAGCTGACATACTCAACAGGATGGCCACTGCCGACGACTTCTTAGTCAGGGCGATGGCAGCAAACAGCGAGATGGCAGATCGCTCCGCGGCTCGTCAGCACAGCGCAGCAGGAAGACGGTCTCCCCCGGGGGACGTCGGGGAACGACAACGTCGAACTCGACCACGCCACAACCACACCAACACACGCGACTCTGTAAGTATCCCGGGAGCTCAAGGTCGTGTTGTGTCACTAGCAGTGCCCGTGACCCATACTCTCACCGCCGGGGGTGAATCTTTGGACTGGCTGAGCCACTCCATGCACTCAATGCGGCAGATTCCGCAGCGAGATGGGATGTCGCCAATGGCACGCCGGCGAGTATGGTCTGGCGACGACGCTCGGGCATTATCTGCTGCTGCGTCGACTACTCCACAACAGAACGAAACGTCGTCGCCGCCGCTTCCCGAAGCGATGTCTCGGCTGCCGCCAATATACCAGCGGCGAGGGGAGTCCCTGGGCCTTCCAGGTCGCCCAGAGCCGTCAGTTGGAGAGGCATCGTCTCGAGATTCGCCTCTCACAACCTTTGAGAGTCCACTTCAAGCACAAGCCAGGGACAGCGAGAATGTAGCCCAATCTACGACTGCAAGCTCGCAACAGGGACAGTCCGGTACCTTCCAGAACAACCGAAACCGACCCTGGTGAAGCCCGGTCGTTACTGGTGATGTGTAAATAGACCAGGTGAAGACACGAGCATCGTGCGAACGTGACCACATGGTCTTGTTTGGCACAGTGGACGACATGCGGAGAAATGGAGCCGAGGCTGTTGACTCGTTGAGGTCATGGATTTATGAACCGTCAGAGAAACGCAACATGACTGGAATCGGAGGTTTGCGGGGTAGAGCACACATAACTAACCGGGGGCATGCATCTGGTAGTTACGGTTTTGGCGTTTAATTCGGCAATTGGGACATGATGGAAATTGCACGAGGGCAAAGGAATTGTTTTTGGAGTGTATCTGGTGTTGATTCTATGACACTTTGAGAAAGCTGGACCAGGTATTTCTTCTTATGGGGCAGAACAGCGGGCAGAGCTCCTCTTCCAATAGCTGCCCTATTGCAGTAGCGCGATTAGCGATACGTACTTACTATTAATTTCACGTTAAAGAGACCCCTCTAGAGGCTGACATTCGTAATCATGATGCCTCATGATGCCTGGATGGATTTGCATCCCAAGTTAAGTTAATCAAGTCACTTAGCCAAGCAACCCACGAGTCGGGGTTCGAGAATAGCCCAAATCCGTTGGAACGGCACAACATTGACGCCGCTTCGGTACACTCGATAGGCCGAGTCTCGGCATCCCTCCCCACCACGTTTAAGATAAACGAATCGCTTATCGTATAAGACCGTCCCGTAGCCGTACGTACTCCCCTTCTGCGACGCGCAACAACTCGTTGCTTGTCTCGACCGTGCCCAACATTGATCACCTCTTGTCGACCCCTTTTCTTGTCTAGAGCTATATTTACAGCTACCCAGTCATGGGACTTCCGTGGGAAAACATCACAGGCGGTGCTGTCACAAGCACATTGGCTCTCGCCTGGTTGCAGGGCGAGTGGTCAAAGTCGCTTCTGTTGGGACGTCTTGCAGGGCTGTGGCTCGTGGGCGTCGCTGTATGGAGTGTCTGGGCAGTGTGGATATATCCCATCCTGGTGTCGCCGTTGAGGCATCTTCCGGAACCCTCTGGGAATCATTGGATCTGGGGCCAGGCAAAGAGGATTTTTGCTGAGCCGACGGGAGTGCCGATGCGAGAATGGTCTGTTAACTGCTTCCAGCGTACTAGAGGATGGGGGTGTTGAGAAAACACCATTAACAATACTTCAGGGCGACCGAGATTCCCAATGACGGCATCATTCGCTACCGCGGCCTTTTCAACCAGGAGCGACTCCTCGTCTGCTCGCCAAAGGCATTGGCCGAGGTGCTCGTCACGAATAATTACGCCTTTGCTAAGCCGGCTCAGTTTCGATGGTCCATCGGTCGCATTCTTGGGGTAGGTATATTGCTTGCTGAAGGTGAAGAGCACAAGATGCAGCGTCGTAGCTTGACGCCTGCCTTTGCCTTCCGCCATATCAAGAACCTCTACCCTCTGTTTTGGCGCAAGGCAAGGGAGGTAACTCAGGCTATGACAGAAGCGTTTCGCGAGCAGGAAGTGACTGAAGCGGAAGTGTCCAGCTGGGCATCACGGGCAACGCTCGACATCATTGGCGTGGCCGGTATGGGACGCGATTTTGGCGCCATTCGCGACCCGGATAATGTCCTTGCCAAAACCTACAGAAAGGTCTTTAAGCCGTCACGCCAAGCTCAGATTCTAGCGCTCGTTGGCTTGTTCGTCCCCGCACAGGTACTCACCAGGCTCCCCCTCCGTCGTAACGAGGATATGAATGAGGCGGCGACCGCGATCCGGGCAGTGTGCCGGGATCTCATTCAGGAGAAGAAGGCCAAGCTGGCCAACAAAGAGCAACCCGACGTGGATATCCTCTCTGTGGCCATCGAGAGTGGTGGCTTTACAGACGAGAACCTTATTGACCAGCTCATGACGTTCCTTGCTGCAGGGCATGAGACGACTGCGTCAGCTATGATCTGGGCCATTTACATGCTTTGTCGAAATCCCAATGTACAGAACCGACTACGAGCAGAGATCCGCGAGCGCTTGCCTTCTGTGGATTCGGATGTCGATATCACTAGTCTTGACATAGACCACATGACCTACCTCAACGCTGTGTGCAATGAGGTCCTCCGCTATTACAGCCCCGTACCGCTCACAATGCGCGATGCTGCCTGCGATACTTCGATCCTGGGCCATCCTGTGCGGCGCGGCACACGCATCGTCATTGCACCGTGGGCTACTCACTTCGACCACGACCTCTGGGGCCCTGACGCAGACCGTTTCGACCCGGAGCGCTGGCTATCAACCGGCACCAAAGGCGTGGCCGCCGACCGTAAGGCCGCGAGCGGAGGCGCAACGAGCAACTATGCTTTCCTGACGTTTCTGCATGGACCGCGGAGCTGTATCGGGCAGAGCTTCGCCAAGGCTGAGTTTGCGTGTCTCCTCGCGGCGTGGATTGGGCGCTTCGAGTTTGAGCTGGCGAACCCGGAGGAGATGGATGAGAAAAAGGTCGAAATTCGGGGCGGCGTGACGGCCCGGCCCGCCAATGGGATGCACGTCAAGGTTAAGGTTGTCGGCGGGTACTGATGCAGTGAGTTGGGTTGGTCCCAAGTTGGACTTCTGCTGTATAGGTAGTTACTGATATCGTGCTATCATTTGGTTGGGTTTAAAGATTCATTGGAGTTGGACAACTTGGGTGAGTGAGATAAGGCAAGGTCTTGGGTAATTCGCAAGTGAGGCGGTTAACTGCATGCTTGAGTCATTTAACGTTAGATGCAGCTTTAGGTAGATTAGTCAACGGGTAGTATTGAACGGCGTGTTGATGTTCCAAGACACTGTCGGCATGGCCCGTAACCTAAACGGCGTGGTTCCAAAACATTATTTCCAAGTTTAGCATCGAGACAAAAGTCGTAGAACCACATCGTGTAAGCCAAAATCGTCGTATCGTGCTACAGTTGTCCTTACATCCAATTTCTAGCCTCTCCCATTGTTACAGGGTAAGCCCAGCTGCCTGGAACAAGCCATGCATGTGGCAAGTGTTGCTGCATCGTGACTGCCAGCTGGCAAATGAAGTGGGTATGACGCTAGCGCTAGCCAATGTGTGGCGGCCTGAATGTCGAGGCTGTTGGCTGCTCTTTGAGATGAGGTCTGCTCTATCGGACCATCCCTTGCTAACTCTGACCTGTAATTGATTTTTTCCCTTAACGAACGGATGATCCAGCCATCTTTACCTGGGAGCACAGCCATCGCGTCATCTCCAAGCGCCAAGGCGAAAGCATAGGCCCTCAGCAAGCGAGATCTTACAGCATTAACTCAGTCGGCAGCACTCCGAGGTTTGCGACACAAAACGCGCTCTAATTACCGAATCATTAATAAGTTAGCGCCCAGGCCTCATCAGCGCCCGGCGGTACGGAGTACGTAGATCCAATCTATCTCAGACCCACCGTCAGAGATAGGCTGAGGAGTCTAGCGTCCACGGTCGGACACACCCAATCCCCAGCCACCACCTGTTTAGCGAGCTGAACCAACGGGGCCCCCCATGAAAGCTGGCTTCGAGCTCCCAAAACAAAACACCATCAAAACATCTCTCCCCTAACCCTTCCCAGCAACAAGCCGATAGACCGTGAACCGGCACAATGCTGCGAGACAACCGCTCTCGGGATCCCGAGGGCGCTCGCCGCCGGTGGTACGAGTCTCGTAATTCGAGAGATTCGCGTCAGCAATCACCGCAGCAGCCACAGCAACAAGTATCACAACAACCACAACCACAGTCGCCATACAGTCAACAACAGTATCAGCAACAACGACATCAACAGTCGCATCAACAGCCCCATCAACAACCCCTAATGTACCAACAGCCCCAGCCATACCCACAATACCAGCAGTCTCCCCAGCAATACCAGCTACCGCAACCATATCAACAACCTCAACCCTACCCCAACGCGCCACCACCCACGATGCCGGCTTACCACGACCCTTATCAACCACATCGCGAGCCACAGCGACCACAGACGCCCTCAAGTATCTTCTCCTCCTCCAGTGACACGTCCTCGTCACTACTGGATATCTCGCGTTACAAAGATACGAAGACATATGGCGGCGTTCTTACTGGGTTTTTCAAGGCGCCCTCAGACCGCGCAAAACAGCGTCGACACAAGAAAAAGAAGCGCCGCGTTCTTTACTTTGGCAACTCGTCCTCGTCATCCGTCAACTCTGACTTGGCTTACGGTCAGGGATACGTAAAGCAGCCAAAGAACCGCACTCTTAGCCCTCGAACTCGCACATCTGCACAGGGATACTCGCCAGGTCAAGGGCAAGCGCATGGTTATGGACAGCGAAGACATGACGTGACGGACGCCTCCGACCATGCGCCACACGTTCCGCCCAGGAAGAAGACTGCCGACGAAGAGATCATGGCTCTCGGTCAACAGCTCACGAGTCTGGCAAGGCGCTCGGAAAGGGACGAACTACGCCACTCTAGCAGAGGCTCCGGCAAGGGAAAAGCCGCAGCTCTGGGACTGGCGGCGGGCGCAGCCGGTGCGGCAATGGCATCTCAATATGGTCGACACCAGGGCGGCGCAAAGCCCCACGTCAATTCCTCGGACGATGACTCAGAATGGGAAGATGCCTCTGATGATGAAACCTCCAGCAGTGACGACGCGGGCTCTGCTGCGGACTCAGAGCTTGCATACGGGGTAACTGTTGGACAGTCGGCGAAGCCTGCAGTTGGAGCCGCTGCCATAACCGGACCCCCAACGTACCCGGGCTATCTGCCAACTTCAGAGTATCATGGATACGGGGACAGGAGCTCCGTCGTTGATCCCCGGCTATTCGGGCCTTATAATTCTCTGCGAGGCTCAATCAACACCCCGTGTGGTTTCCGGGAGGAGGAAAGGATGTCGTATCGACAGTCTTCCGGCAGCGTGCCAACAGGGCCAATTCAGATGCGGGAGGACCATCCACTTCCCACATCTGACCCCAATCGCCCTGATGTAGAGCGTACCTCGGCTACCGTCTCACGCCACGACCTCGCTCAACAGTCCCGTCCTGCCCCAGTTCCTCTGCAGCAGCCGGTTCCTAAATTACCTGTGTCTTCCAAGGTATACAATACCGAAAAGTTTGACGATGTTAGCCGCAGGGATTCTCGACAATCGCGTCAGCAAACAGACGAGAAGTCCTGGGGTGGAGCGGCTGCTGCCGGTCTTGCTGCTGCCGCCGTTGGCGCGGCTGTGGCCTCATCGTCGTCTTCGCGCAAAGTAAGCCACGAAAACCGCGAGGACGACAAGCGTGACCGTGATAGCCGACGCAACGACGAGAAACGTGATCGTGACCCGCAGCGATGGGGGCGAGTCGTGGGGCATCCTTTTGACCGGGACCACGAGCGACTGGAGCTGGAGCGCCGACTAGTCCTTGAATTGGAGCAACGAAAACTCGACGAGCTGGAACGTCAAAAGGCCAAGGAACTCGAGCGTAACAAAGCCCTGGAGCTGGATCGACCACCTGCCCAACGAACCGAACGACATCAATTTTGGGATGTTGATCGCCAACGAAACCAGGGTTGGGAGCATGAGCGTGAAGATCTACGATCCAAGCGCGATGCTTCTTATTACAAGTATAATGATGAGCAAAACTACAAGAAATCTTCACGACTTGATGATCATGATGATACCCCTAAGGATAGAAAGGAAGAGGAGAAGAGGAAATTCGACGTTGTAGTTGCGCCTTCCAAGGATGGAAACAAAGGCACAGAATTTCGTATCGAGCATGGTTCAGAGTTCCAGGTCATGCGAGAGCCAGTGGCTCAGGTTGAGAACAACAATCGCAGCGTCCCAAAGGATGGCCGTGAGCTTCCCCTACCAACTGGTGCAGGCCATCAGGTTGCAGAAACGAGCCTGTCTACTCAGTCCGTGGACCCGGCATTCGATCCTTTTCAGTATCAGGTCGCAGATGATGCCTTCACCATGTCGCAGACGACAACTCCAAAGCGACCCCTTACGCCTAATGTCGTGACAGTCGATCGTGAGCCTACCTTTGACGACTCCCCGCCTAGAACCTCGGCGGCGGATGCTCGGTTGAGCCGTCGGGACTCGTTTGAAATCGAGAGGATGGTCGAAGAATACCGTAACGGAACACAGGACGTCTCGCGCCACCAGGATCCTCGAACGGGACATGAATATGAAGAAGAGGAACACCGAGCCAAGTCCATTCTAGATGAAGCCAAGCATGCTACTGTGCCCATCGCAGCGGCCGCGTTCGCTTCTGCAGTTGCAGTGGAGCAGGAACGTTCACGAGAACGTCGAGATGCCTCGCGACCTGCACGGGACGCCGTCCAGGAAGAAGCTGACCGTTACTATCGAGAGACTTGTATAGCGCGAAAGATTGCTTCTGACGAGATGCGATCTAGAAGTGCGTCTCCTCAGCGATCGGTGGTGGATAAGTGGCAAGACGACAAGTACGAACCGATGGCAATTGTTACTCCGCCAGAAATGGAGGATAAGCACCCTGATAAGAGCGATTTTGATGCCCCCGATGCAGATGTGAAGATCGATAACAAGATCTATCCTCGCGAAGAAAATCTTTTCCGCAACCTCACTGACTCTTCCAAGTCGACATCGAGAATGAGGAATCTCTCACGAGAACGTCCTATTCTGAATCTGGTCTATCCCACACCAGTGGCAAGCCGCCAGCCCACTCCGGCCTTCCAGGAGACGGTGACCGCAAGGGAGCCCGAGCGAGTGTCTTCCACAACCAAGGTTACGCCCGACAATGTCGTTATTGGACCCAAGGGCGAGATCATGGCATTCGACGAGGCGCCTTCGGCTGCCAAGTCCGTCACTTGGGGCGAGAATCAGACAAAGAGTTTTGAGGTAGAAACTCCCGAGATTCGAACCGATTCCGGAAACTACTTCCGCCACGCTTCTGATAGACCCTCCGACAAGCCTAGGCCACGACTGAACAAGTCGAGCCGATGGGGCATTCTGGCTGCGGCGATTGCGGGAAGCAGTTCTGAGCCCATTAACGAACCTGATGTCGATATAGCTGCTGCCAAAAACTCGGAGACCCCTAGAAGTTTCCCTGATGAACCGAGCCGAGACATGGTTCCCGTTCATTCTGCACAAGTCTTTGGTGACGAGACAAGCCGAGAGCCCCCGATTCCTGGCCCTAAGCCTGCGAGTCCACGCCCAGACCAGATGCCCGGCGGTTATGCTGACGATCTTGAGTTTGCTGCCACGCTTGCCGCTGGCTTGAAAGACACTGGCTTTGACCCTGATATCGTGATCGATGACCCATCATACCGCCGACGCGAATCTCCGCCAGGTGTGCAAGAAGCAAACGGCGATAAACACGGTGACATGAACGGCGGCACATGGTACAAGCAACCTTACGCGGAAACCGTTCCGGACTCAAGTGACATTCCCGCCCCAAAGCTCTTGCCTGAGCAAGGTGTTGTCCTTGGCGAGCTGGCGACTCCTCAAGAGAAGACGATTATGCCACTCGATGCCGAGCGTGATGAGGACAAAGTTACTGGTCGAAAGCTTGAGAAGTTGGAGTCACCAAAGGCTGAAAACGTACCTCTTCCTGACGATGTGTCAGACGTAACTAGGCCGAACAAGCGAGAGCAACGCAAGCGAGACAGGTCCGAAGTCGTTGTCGTCCAAGACGATGGAAAAGCCGAGATCGTGCAACGAGAGCCTACACCGCCACGAGAAGAAGCCGAGGAGGTCTGGGAAGACACTTCTCGAAAGCGAGGAAAGCAGAGCAGGAAGAACCGCGACTTTGACGACGAGAGCTCGAGAGTTTCCGGCTCTGTTGGACGCCATCAAGACACGTCTTCCAAGGATGCGCCAGCTAGAGATGCTGGATCAGATATTGGCTGGGATGCTCAGATTGAGCGACGGACTAGCGACTTTAATGCAAGTGACATTGCTCGAGCGGCTGCTCCTGCAATCGCCCTTGGCGCTTGGCATACCAACAATGACCGGCCCTCCAAAGATTTCGAGACCAAGGACCCCAAAGACTTATCTCAAGAGGTCACCTCCCGAGAGGCTCGTCCCGACGATGAGCCAGACACCCCCAAGAGTTCTCGAAAGCAGTGGAAAGACGAGGGGTACTATCTTGATGACGATAGATCTCGTGTCTCTGCTCCCGTGAAATCTTCTCACCGCCGACACTCATCAAGAGATGTCTCGTCTAGGGATGTGCGGTCCGACGACGAGTGGGACGATGCCCAGCGTTCAAGGAGGCACAAGAAAGACCGAGACTCTCGCCATGATGACGATCGATCACGGATGTTGACACTGGAACCCACCGAACGGCGTTCATCGAGGAGACGCTCATCAAAAGACCGATCGAGGAACCGATCAAGGAACCGATCAAGAGATAGGTCCAGACACAACAAGTCCGACGATGAATTGGCTACCCCTAAAAAACCAAAGAGGTCCAAACACGAGTCGTACGGCCATGACTCTCCCCGCTCAGTAGTCGCTTCAGAAATCTCAGTCGGTAGCTCCGGTAGCAAAAGAAGCAAGAAGTCTAAGCGAAGAAGCGGAACTGAAGAGGATTGGAGGGAGCTCGAAGACAGTCCCACAGATCGCAAACGCGATCATTTCGATGATCGAGACGTCAGCTCGGTTGTATCTGAATCTCGTGGTGACGACCGTCGAAGGGAGAGCGGCCATCGACGGAAGTCCTCCCGTTTTGACGTCGACGACGATGTCAAGTCCGTCGCGTCCATGCCTGGCTCGTCTCGTAAAGACAAAGACTACAAGGACCGCAGGGATCCAGAGAAACGATCAAGCGGTGTCCTTTCTAGCCTCTTTAAATCCAGTCGCAGGGACAAGAAGGATTCTTTTTTAGATAACGCCGGCACCTTTGGCGAAGGTGTCGGCTTAGCGGGTGCAGCGGCCGCCATCGCGTCCGAAGCTGCTCGCTCCAACGCCAACGAGACTCCAATGAACCAGGAGGACGATGTCTCTCGCGATATCCGCCGTGTGCGAAGTTACGAAATCTGCGACCCCGAGGTCGCCCCTCGTCTCATCAAACCCGCTATTGACCCCCAATATGGCGACCTTCTCCCTCTTCCTCCCAGCGAACCCGGAAGCCCTTCATCTGGCCCCGAGGAGCTGCCTTCACTTCCGGATAGCCGACCAGATACCCCACCCGAGGATCGCGCCAGGAGGCGCGATATGTGGAGTCATCAACGTCGGCGTAGTGTTTTCGAGACACCAACTAGGTCCCCCAGTCGCACTGCAGTTCCCATCCAGCTCCGACTTGGCCAAAGGTCGACCCCCGCGTCCCCTGTTGGCTTCAAGCCTGCTTCCCCTGCTAGCTCTCCCGTGACTTTACACTCTGATGCTACGGTTATGTCAAGACGAGCGGCCCGGCCAACCTCCTGGGATAGCAGCCGCGAGATCAAGCCACTGTATCTAATCGAGCATTCATTCCATGGTCAGCCTACCACCGGGTCACCCCTTCCAGCACTTCCGCCTAGCGAGCCAAGTGAGCCTTCATCAAGGGGCTCTCCCGGATCCGAAGCCGAGTTCCACCAGCGCAACGACGATTACTTTGGACTGGAACTTGATGAAGCTCAGTTCTTTGACCATGCTCTTCGCATTGACACAACTGTTCCCGACACTCTACCTAAAGGACATGCCGATGAGTCTCAAGAAACGACTCCCCGCGCGATGTTTAAGCCAGAACTCCCGATCACCAGTCCTATTGAGCTCGATGAGCCCGGAACCCATGAGGTAGCGGTGTCATCGACCCCAGAGTCTATACCCGTTGAATCAACAAGCAGAGACACAGGTAATAAGCTACTTGACATGACGCCTACTCCCCCTGAGGCTGCTACTGTTGCGCTCTCTACTGCTTTGGCTGCTACAGCTGTTGCTGAAGAGAAGGAACGCACCGATTCACCAGAAGTCAATACCGGTGATCTTACATCCACAGACGAGCATTTTTCCGATGCCAACGAGGGTCAGTCCGAAGAGCAGTCCCCTTGGGAGATGGTTTCCAACTCACATGACTTGGGACTCGATGTAGAACCAGTCCAAGAAACTCTTGGCGAAGTTTCGACCATTGAGTCTTCCTATCCTGTGCAACCTCCCTCTGCGCCAACAACTGAGCTTGTTACGGCTTCTCTCGACGATGATGTGAATCAAAAGCGTGAAAGTTCCTCAGAGCCAATTGTCGAGGATGTTTTCAAATCTGTGGAGGAGCCCATTTCTGAGCCAGTGGCCAACACCGCTACTGAGCCTGTAATCGAGCCTTCTAACGACGAACTATCTCGAGAACTCCCAATTGGGCCCGCCATGAAGGATGTTTCCGGCCTTAGTGTTGAAGATGCGACAACTACAGTTACAGAGTCTACTCAGGAAGCCACTGAGCCGATCACAGAGACAGCTCTCGACGCTGTCCCCGAGACAATGGTGCCCTTCGACAAGTCTGATCTGAAACCCGTCATCGAAGTTCCTAGCGAGACTCTTGAATCTGACAAAGATCTCAGTGGCGAGATACCTACTCAACCTAGAGTTGAAGATGTGACTGTAACCGGACCAGTCTCTGAGCCTGTAAATCAGATAGACGAGAATGTTTCTCGCGAGGTCGAATCCGAGCCCGTTAGCGCTGACACCGCTCTCACGACACTTGCGTCTGATGCCATTACTGAGCCCGAGGCGGAAACTGCTGTCGGAGCTACTGCTGAACCTACTACTCCTGCGGCAATTGACGAGTTCTTGCCCAAGCCTGAAATAGAAGACAAATCCCGCGAGGCCAATCTTGAACCTGTTGCGGAGGATGTCTCTAAATCTACTTCGATCACCGAGGTAGCAAGTCAATCAACTTCTGACCCTGTGATCGAGACAGTCGCCAAGCCCGCCGAAGCCGGAATCGAGGCAGCCGCCGAACCAACTGCGGAGACCGCTCAGCGCGCCGAGAATGAGTTTACAACGGAAGAATGGCAGAACCTTACGGCCAAGGACAGGAAGAACATGAAGAAGAAGCTCAAGAAGAAGGGCCTGGAGCCGATTGTTCAGGACTCTTTCGAAAGTACTGTTCCTGTTCAAGATGCTCCCAAGAACGAGCAAGTGGCTCCAAGCGAAGAGACTGCCTCAAAGAATGAATCTGCCGAGATACAACCAATCGTCGAAAGAGATGTGTCTGCTGAACCCGTAGCGTCACCCATCACTAAGGGCTCTGCTTCTCCTGCTCTGGTAGATGCACCTGAGCCAGATGCCTCTGAGAAGGAGCTCCCTAGGGACGCCAAGGCCGAAGCTTTGCTCACGGAGCCTGCAGACAGCCAATCGGTTGCTGATGAGGGTCTCACTCAGGAGCCAGAGCATCCTGTCGAACAGAACTCGAAGGACATTTCTGCTGAGGATAACCCTGCCAAGGAGGTTGAAGTGGTTGACGAGTCTGAGGTGCCTTCTGTCGAGCTAGTCACAGAAACTGAGGCAGCCAACCCCAAGCAACCCGCGGAGTCCCTTGCAACCGGTGCTGACGAGGCAGCTGAGGAGTCTATTCAGCCCCAGTCTAAGAAGAGCAAGAAGAAGAAGAAAGGCAAAGCTCAACTGACATCAGACGATAAGCCTGCCCTTGGAACGCCAGTCGCTGTCGAGCCAGAAGCCACCGTTGGGGAAGTGGACAAGGACGCTTTCGATGCCTGGGCGGAACCAGATGCGCCTCCTGAGCCTGCTGTTGAACCCCAGCCTGAAAGTCCTGCTAAACTCGTACCCGAAGCGCCGGTAGAGGCGTCTTCCGAAGGCCCCGTTGAACCGCCGACAGCTGTTTCACTAGAGCAAAACATTGATGCGGATGCTTTTGACGCTTGGGCGCAGTCGGACGCCCCTGTCGACAGTGTTGAGACTCGTGAGCTTGAGCCAGACACGCCCGCTAGCATCTCCGAGCCAATTCCTGAACCAGCTGCAGAGTCAACCCCGGATGATACCTCTGCCGCTATCTCAAAATCTAAAAAGAAGAAAAAGAAGAAGGATGCCAAGTCTGACAACACCTCGGCCTCTAATAATCAGGAAGCTTCTCTCTTACAAGAAACTCCTCTTGCCTCGGACAATCCAGTTGAGAAGCCGGCAAGCGTTGATGAAGTGCCCGAGGAGCGCTATGCGGGCGATGATTCAGTAGTTGCGCCCGAGCTTGGAGTAACGGAGGCTATACCTGCCGATGAAACTATTCTATCGCAACCCGCCAAATCTTCTTCGGCTGATGATATCTTGACGGACGAGACTCCCAAGGCCAAGGAGGTGGCCGTGGCTGTACCTGAGTCAACCAAGGACGACAGCAATCAGTTCGCCAATGCCGAAGAAACGTCAGCCCCTTTCGAAAGTTCTAAGCCGCAAGAAGATGAAGTCACAGCTGTCCCTTCTACCACTGATGTCCATTCTCCTCCGAAAGACGTACAGGGGCCATCCCAGAACCCAGGATACTTCCCGTCTGCTTTACGAGGCCTTCCTGCAACAGGAGGTTTCTCTGCCTGGAAGAAGATGTGGGGATATGGCAACCAATCAAGGGACCAATCTCAATCAAGAGAGTCGCAGCCTGAAGAGGTTAATGTAAAACTCGACGACCAACAAGATCTTGGCTCAGCAGAGGAGTCAGTGCAACCCATTGCCGAGAAGGCCATCGACTTGACTGCTCCTGAAGATCAAGTGCAAACCGAGATCGCAGATGAAAAGCTCGATGATAAGCCCAATGCCCCCCTCGGAGAATCCGAAGGAGATGTAGCAGACAATCCCGCCCTGACAGCGTTAGAATCTCATGTTTCCGAGCCGCTCTTCTCTCAGGTGGATACTTCGTTTAAGGAATCTCAGGCAACTTCAAATAGTTTGGAGCCTTCTCAAGTTGAAGAAGTAACCCTTCCTGCCGATGAATCGGGTTACGATGCCTCCAAAGATGTATCGGCGCCGGTCACCGAGGAAAAGTCTACCAAGAATATTGAGAGCGAGGCTCCTGCAAACCCGGAAAAGGCTGATATGACAAGTCAAGACGACGTGACAAAGCCGATTGAGACTGCACCTGATAAAATTGCCGAGGGGGAACCTGCTAAGACAGATGCCCAAGAACCTGCCGAGACCATTGGGGATGTTCAGGACAGACCTATCGAGATTACCGAAACGCCAGCACCTGGCGATGCTGTCCCATCAACCGAGATACCCCAGACAACAGAAGTCGATACTCCAGTTTCCAAGAAGAAGGCCAAAAAGAACAAGAAGAAGAAGAAGGACCAGGCTAATGAAGCAGAAGCCCCGGAGGAGGTCAAAGAAGACGTCTCTATGGATGCGGCTACGGAGGAGTCCAAGGTTGACCAAGCCACACCAAAGCTTTCCGGGGTACCCACCGACACAGCTATCCCTATAGCCACCGAGACAACAGCTTTAGAACCCTCGGAGCAGTCTGTTCGTGGTACTGTCGACGAACCTCCGACTGAAGAAAAGCCAACTGAACTTCAAGCCACACATGATTTCCCTGTTGAACAGCCAATGGAGGAGCCTGCTTTAGAGCAACCATCTGAAAGTCTCCGAGAGGTTGTCGACGAAGCAATTGTCGATAAATCTCAACGAGAGGAGATCTCGGACGCGGAACGAGTAGCCAAGGAGGCGAAGGAGGCCGAGAAAAGGACCGCGCGTGAAGCTGAAGAAGCCGAGGCAGCCGTCGAGGAAAAGGAAATCGCCAGTCTTTTAGTCAAAAAGGAGAAAAGGAAGGGTCGACTTCTCAAGAAAGACCAGGCACGCCTTGCAGTCCTCGAAGGCAATGCCACCAAGAGAGCTGAAGCCAAAGCAGCCCGTGAAGTTGAAGAACAAGCCGCTCAGCAGGTTACGGAAGCAGCACCGACTGAAAGTGTTGGTCAAGAGTCTGCTGAAGCTGATGCTGCCACGCCAAGAGAGGTTGAAAAAGCACATGGCAACTCTGCTCAAGCGAGTGAGACCAACATCGAGGACAAGATCTCGGCGGACACTGAAACTCGGCCAGGTGCAAGCACTGCTGGGGACGCTCAGACTGAGACCGACCGAACGACTGAGGGCGCTGACATTGAGGCGCCCTCAAAAAAACCCGTACCGGAAAAGACTGACGAGGCTGGACTTGACACCGGCAATGTTGCCCCAGCTGCTGAACTTCAAGAAGCTCTAGCCGAAGGCCAGTCGACCGAGCCACCGAGTGGGAAGAAGAAGAACAAGAAAAAGAAGAAGTCTGTGTCTGTCGCCGAGGCTGGTTCTGCCCAAGACCCCCCAGTGGAAGGTCCTGAGTCAACATCTGTAGTACAAGAACCTGAGCAGCTCGATCCCTCAACCGCGGACACCGAAAAGTCCCCTGCCGCCGAGGAAAACCACAGCAAGCCTGAAGAGAATACCCCCGCAAACGTGTCGTCTACCGAAACAGAGCAGCCTGAAACTACCAACTCCAGCTCGCCTGCTGAGGAGCCTGCCAAGCCAGAATCTATCGAAGCACAACCCGAAGGAGTTGCGGACATCGTAGCGGAGGAACCCGAAGCAGAAGCACAAGCCGAAAAGAAGAGCAAGAAGAACAAGAAGAAAAAGAAAAAGAACTCTTCTTCGGACGATGTTGAAAAACAAATCGACGGGGACTCGTTGCCTTCGGAGACTCTTTCCCCCTCTGCTGATCAAGATCTCACCACCAACGTTGAAGAATCGAGATCTCAAGATGA
Organism: Fusarium staphyleae; assembly: GCA_017140175.1. Lineage (NCBI taxonomy): Eukaryota > Fungi > Ascomycota > Sordariomycetes > Hypocreales > Nectriaceae > Fusarium > Fusarium staphyleae. The sequence goes on from JADDON010000107.1 coordinate 86,465, forward strand.
CACCAAGGATGCTACCGCACAAGAAGCCTCTTCCGACGCAAAGGACAAACCGGAACATGGTGGCGGTGAGCCTGTAGAGGTTTTGCCTTCCACTGATGAAGCTGTACCCCCGCTGGTACCAGAGGAGATGAACATTGTCCCTGAGGTTGTTCCAGAAAGTGAAGCCCAGTCACAGCCAGCTGATGTCGAAACTCCCGTAGAAACTTCCTCCGTACAGGAACCAGCACTGGACGTCCAGGTTGCCGATGCACCAGTTGCGCTAGATACCGATCAACCTCCCGCCGAGCCAACCGCCCCGACTACTGAAGATGCCGATCCCGCTGCTTCTACGAAATTGTCGAAGAAGGACAAGAAGAAAAAGAAGAAGGCGGAGAAGAAGAAGGCTGCGCTCGAAGAAGCTCCAGAACCTACTTCTGGCCTTGCCACTCCATCTGAAGACGCCCCCGGCCCTGAGGTTACCGACTCCCCGGCTGAGATACTCACGGATCTTCGCAACGACACCAACCCAGAACCAGAGACAAGCGAGATTGCCAGCAGCGAAACCGTTCCTAAGATCGAATCTGCACCGCCAACCGATAGCACCAATTTGCCGGATACTACCGAGTCCGGAGAACAATCTGTGCCTGGTCAAGAGCCAGTAGCTGGTCCTGAAGAAGACGAGCGGGGTGGGTTCAGCCTGAAGCAATCCCATACGGACACAAAGAACGAGACTAAAGACATCGATTTTGAAATCCTGCAGGACCCCGAGACAAGCCTTCCCACGGAGCCGAAACCGGAACCGGAAAAGCAGGACGTCGCCGAAGCCGTCGTTGATGAGGCAGGGATCATGGGTGCTTCTGAGAAAGATGAACAGGAGGGGGATCAAAGCATGGCTGGTGACCTTGAAGCCCCTGTTGAGCCTGAGGCAAAGCTGGAGCCGGAGCCGGGACTGGAAGCAGAGAAACAGGGAGACAATGAGGGAGATGCTGGCTTGTCCAAAAAGCAGGAGAAAAAGAAGAAGGAGAAAGCCAAAGCATTGGCTACCTTGGAATCTTCAGCAGACCAAGAGACACCCAAGGAAGCCGAGGCCTCACCTGAGCAGCCAAAGGAACCTGTGGTTGAAACTGGGGTCAGACCTGAGTCGAAACCCGAGCCTGAAGCTGAGTCTGCGTTCGCCGAGCGAGACGATGATTCTGGCTCCAAGAATGAGAATGAAACACTCCCCGAAGTTGAGGAGACTGTACCTATAGTTGAGCCTGACACTGAAGCTGAATCGAAGACCGAAACTGAGACTCAATCTGTGGTCAACCTCGATACTCCATCTGCGGTTGAGCCAACTGCCGTCGAGCCTGAAGTTGAAGGCGACGACCCAGCTGCGAAGCCTGAGCCCGAAACACAGACAATTAACGAACAGGAGATCATCGTTCCTGGCCCGGAAATTGAATCTGGAGTGAAGCAGGCTGAGGCTGAGGGATCTGCATCCGAGGCAGGCCGTGAACCGGAGGCCCTGTTCACACTGATCGGGAGGCTTGATGAACCAGGTGGCATTGTCGAATCTCATGTCGAATCTCATGTCGAATCTCGTGAACCGATTGCCGAGACAGAGCAGCCCGCCACAGTTCCCGAGTTGGAACCAGAGACCGCAGTAAAACCTGCCGAGGAATCTGTTCCTGTGCTTTCGAAGAAGCAGAAGAAAAAGAAGAAGGCCGAGGCGGACGCCGAAGAGCTCTCTCAGGGACAGGGGCCTGCGAATGAGGTTAAGCCTTCTGGTTCCGCCCATGAAACGTCATCCGATGTCTCCCATAAGGCCGCAGTTGAACCTGTCCTTGATCCTTTTCCTCAGCCTGATACCCGACCGACCTCTGAACCTACCAGGCAGTCGCCCACTGAGGCCGTGACCGGAACTGTGAATGAGCAAACCGCTACAGCCGCCGAACCAAAATATGCTAAATCAGGAGACACCCCGGAGCCGACCGGCGTCTCAAGAACAGATGGAACCAAACCTGTCTCTGGAGCCCCCTCCGAAGTTGTTCCCGAAGCTGCTGAAGCCGTGCACGACATTATCGAAGAAGGTCTTCAAAGTACTGAGCGTCGGTTGGCAACTACCGAGCCACTTGCCTTGCCTCGACCTTCATCCCCACAGGCCACCAAGTTAGTCCCCCCTGAAGCTTTCGAATCCATCAACGAGTCCATTGAGACTACGACGAAGCAAGACACAACTACTCGGACCAGCGATGAGATGCAACTAGCACTGGCGCCTCCAGGTATTCCCGAGTCTGAACCCACAATTGCTCCCACAGTCCAAGCGACACCCAGTGCTGAAGTTGTCACCGAAACCCAGGAGGAACCAGACAAGGACGTTAGCGAGGCCAAGTTGGACCTGTCCAAGAAGGAGATGAAGAAACTCAAGAATAAGCTAAAGAAGAAAGGTAAAGGCGGAGACACTGAGGCACCAGGAGAGCACGACAAACCTGCTGAAGCCATCTCAGCCTCAGACTCGTTGACGGCAGAGATCACCGATCCCCAACTACTTCCTACAATCCAGCCTCAGCCTGCGCAGCCAACCACAGAAGCAGAAACTGTCCCCGAACCTATCGCAGAACCCGTTGCCACGCCCAAACCCGAGGCTCTCAATCATGCTGTCACGACCGATGCTAAGCCAAGCCTCACTGAACCTGCTTCCACAATTGGAGTTGAGTCGCATACCGAGAGAGTTGAGGCTCAAATGATCCATCAGCTTGATAATGTGACTGTGGCCGAAAAGAACACCCCTAAGCCGGTTTCTGAACCCCAAGAACGGGCTGGGCCTGCGTCTGAATTCCCCTCCGAAGGAGTCGAGAAAGAGGGAGAGCCAAAGAGAGCCGACCATGATCCAAACATGAGCCTCGGATTGTCCAAGAACGATAAGAAGAAGAAAAAGGAGGATAAAAAGGACAGGGATTCATCTATTGATACTCCAAGGATTCCAGTGGCGCCTCAGGAAGGCGAATACTCGAATACTCTGCAACCCGAATCTACCGAGCCTAAGCCCTCACGGGAGACAAATGTGCCGACGGAGGAGTCTCAGGCAACTCAACGTGTACTCGCGACTCAATCAACAGATTTCACAAGGAACGAGGCAGGAGAAGCACGATCGGCAAAGCCTACCGACCACGTTTCTTCCACTGAGCCCGAGCCCGCTGCAGCTGATTCTGAGACACAGAACATCGCCAAACCTGCTGCGCCAACTGAGCTTAATACTTCCGAACAGACAGGGTCCGTACAACAGGATGAACCAGTTGAGCCAGCTCAGCCTATCGAGCCAACTGAACCAACTCAGCCTAACCAACTTGAGGAAGTATCGCAATCTACCCAGCTCCCAGAGCCTGAACCGGAAACTCCGATAGTAGCTGGAGCTGCTTCTGAGGCAAATGTGGAGAAAGAACCCCCAAAAGAGGACGCGACGTATCCCGCTTCAAACAAGAGCAAGAAGAAACAGAAGATGAAGAAGACACAGGGAACCAGCGAAGATAACACTCAATCTGCCGCTGCCCCCGGTTCCGCCACGCCTGCTATAGAACCGACTGAATCTGCATCTGCACCAGACATTGTAACCGAACCTCCCAGCAAGTCTACTGAAGCCATAGACGTTGCGCCCCGGCCTGAGGCTGTCCCGGAAGGTGCTTCTGAATACCAAGCACAATCTATCCCGCAACCTGTTCCTGACCTCGTTATTAAGCCATCTCTGGAACTAACTTCTGAGCTCAAAGACACTGCTCCGAAGATCATTCCAGGAACCACATCTGCATCCACCAATCGAGCCGAAGAGGAGTCACAACCCAAGTTGCAGGAGGAGAAGGATGTCTCGGGCTCTGGTGTCTCAGATGAAAAGGCTGAGGGTAACGTTGGCAAGAATCTTACTACTCCCGACGAAGCCCAGTTGCTGCCTGAAGCCAATGCAGAGACTTTGATTGCCATGGCGTCTCTTGATGCTGATGTGGAAAAGCCTCTTAGCATTGAGCGTGACACCAAATCACCATCCCAACCTCAAGACACATTGGATGATACCGCTGGTCTCTCGAATAAAGAAAAGAAACGGAGAAAAAAGAAGGCCAAAGAGCTCTTGGCTGCTTCTACCAAGCCTGAGCTAGCTGCAGAGGATGCTCCAGCTTTCGAGGACTTACAAGTCAAGAACTTGGTGGGTACAGAGCAAGAACCCAATACAGAATTGGTCCAAGGCGCCGAACCTATGCCCGCAGCAGAGACAATAGTCCAGGAAGAGCCCCACACAGAAACACAAGGTTCCCCAAAAACAAACATCGAGATTCTACAGAAGCCCTTGAGCGAGGCTGCGTCCGTCGTAGAGCCATACACAGAATCAAGGGCTGAGACATCACTTGAAGCTGAGTCAACAACAGAGCTCTCTGGGGTAACGTCCAATGCAGTGCCTGGGCCAGTGGACGCAAACCCAAGCACTGATGCCCCATGTGAAGAACCTTCAGTTGAGTCAGTCCGTGAGGGTACAACTGTGGACATCTCGCAAGGCAAGTCTGGGCAAGTTGACGCTTCTGGTGGCGCGAATGAGGCCAATGTCTCGAATCCGACAGAAATACAACAGACCGACGAATCCTTGTTGAACAGGAGCAAAAAGAAAAAGAAGAGCCAGAAGCCAGACCTTGATGCAGCACGAAGCATTGAACCAGGCCCTGAGGCTATTCAACCTGTTCGGACCGAACTGGACCAGGATCCTTCAGCTGCTCTAAACAAGGCTGCACCAGAGGAGACAGAAGATGTTAAGACCCAGGACAAGCAAAAGTCGGAAACTTCCACGCCCAGACTTAGTAGGTCGTTGGAGATAGAAAACCTCGAACACCAAATCGAAGATTCGGCGCAGCCAGCAAGCAAGTCCGATGAGTCTACCAATCAAGAAACGGCTACCGAACCAGCTGCCGAGCCAATCGACCTAATCAAAGGCAATGACCCAAACGAAGCTCCTGAGCCTCAAGTACAGACTCAGGAAGGCTTTATCAAATCACACCCGGAAAGCCCACCTGCGATTCCTGAGGAAACAACTGGTGTCAAAAAACCTGATGTGCTGGAGCCCACGCAGCTTGAGGCTGTTCATGATGAACTAGGGGGAAAAGGGCAGAGTGTGCAAGAGTCTACCTCTGCTAAGAAAGACAAGCAGAAGAAAAAGAAGAAGGGGAAGTCCTCGGCTCTCGATCCAACAACTACCCATGAGCCAACAAATGCACCTGTGGAGTCGACCAAACCGAAGCAGATGTCTGAGCCCGTGCAGCTTCCGGATTCAACCTCTATCGAGCCAGAGTACAGCCAAGAAGAGAAGAAGCCCGAAACCATGATAGCTGGCCCTGCCATTTCCGACTCAGAAGCCGAACGTGTACTACACCCTGGCAGCGTACCAGACGATGGTTATATGGAACAAGAGCTACAAAGCAAGGAGGCGACAGAGCAACAGGACCAAAAGCTGATGCCTATAGCCCAAACACAGGAAGATTCAGTGCCTAATGCGCTCACCGACTCTACTCAGGAACAGAAACCCTTTGCCGAGCGTGTAGTTGAGCCCCCTATCAACTCTTCCATGGAATCAGTCAAGCTTCCAATCGAGTCGCCAGCGGAACCACCAACCCAGCCACCGACCCAACCTGAAGTAGAAAAGCAGACTGAGGATATCTCTGTTCCCGTTCTTTCTAAGAAGGAAAAGAAGAAGAAGAAACAGAAGGGCAAGACACCTGATGCAGCAGTCACAGAGTCGATGAGGCCTACTGAAGCGACGGTCGATGCTGGGGACAATTCAATCCAATCTCATGCTGGAGAGGTCAGTCAAATTCCAGAAGGTTCAGCGATCGAGCCTTCTATTCTGGCTTCTGAGCAGCCTGAAGGGCCCGGTCAGGCCAAGACAGCCAATTATGAGGAAATGGTGGTAGATGCCCCTGTCAGTGTCGAGCCAGAAACGCCAGCTGGGAGAATGTCCAAGAAAGACAAGAAGAACATGAAAAAGAAGGACACACAAGCCCACGACGATCTTCCTATTGAAGCACCCCAGGAGGTTGAGGGCAGAATAATTGCTGACGAGGCGGCTGCGGCTGGGGCACCCATTGAGAAAAAGGCCGATATTACGAGGGGAGTGGACAAAGATGCTCCTCAGGGTGAAGCAGAGACGGACTTGCTCCCCGAAGCCATGGCCTCGATGCCAACCGCCAAAGAGCCTGATATCTCTGCTCACAGCGAGACTGAATCGCCGGCCGAAAAGTCTATTGATGCCCATAGATTCCTGCACGAGAGTGTTGCAGAGCCAAAACCTGAACCAGAGATGGCAGAAAACGCCCAAAATGATCTGCTACAGCCGCGTCAAGACCTGCAAACGGAAACAGACATCAGCCTAGAGAGCCAAGCGACCGAGTCTCGAGCACTCGGAAACGAGCTTCCAAAAGAGACGATTTCTGCAGATACTGTACTTCAAGCGAGCACCTCGAAGAAGGATCGTAAGACAAAGAAAAAGAAGCAGTCAAGTGCTATTGATGAGACCCTGGATCTAGGACCTGCACAGGCTCCGCAGCCATCACCCGAATCGGCTCAGGGTCCTGCTGTCGACCAAGGGGCTGTAACAGACATAGGTCATACGCCTAAAGATGATGACTTCGCCGCTGCTGATAACTTTCAGGCTGCTCCTGTTGAAGAGCCTGCTGCTCAAGAAATATCAGCTCAGGACGGCCGAGTCAGCAAAAGCACTCTCGATGTTCACAACTCACAAGTTTCTTCCGCGACGGCTCTACCGTTAACCCGTGGCAATGTAACTGGTGGAGATGCTACTGCTGAAGAGCATCCCGGTCTTCAGGCATCATCTAAGAACCCCTCTGCCAACCCTGTTCTGGGCTTAGCAGTGGATGGCCACGAGTCCGCTGCACAAAAGGCATCGACGGTGGATATCCCGATGTCTGGCCTGGGTTCCGAGGAGACTGTAGACGCCACTGTCAATGACGGACAACCTCTGACAACCCCACCAGCGGCAGAAGCGCCTGGAGTAGAACCCTTGCCTAAAATGTCAAACAAGCAGAAGAAGAAGGCTCAGAAATTGGCCCGCGCAAAGGAGCTTGCAGAGCCATCAACAGTGAAAGAGTCTGCAGGCCCCGAACAACAAGAGGCCCAGCCCATCCCGGTTGAACGTTCACCTACCACTCAATTCGTGGAAACACAAGTTCTAGAGACGGTTCCAGAAAGAGAACCACGAAATCTTCCAGCAACTGCAGTCAAGGCTCCTGTTAAGGATCTGAAGTCTGTTAGTGATGATGATATCGGCGTCGAGGCCCCAACTGAGAGAAAGCTAAGAAAGGGAAAGAAGACCAAACGGGATTCTGGTACATTGGCTTCGGCTGAAGTCGATGAACTTGATGTTAAACCTACGCAAGAAACTGCAGAGCCCTTGCAGCTGACCGAAGTATTTGGAGCACAAGGCACCCGCGACCTCTACCCACAATCACAACTTGCTGAGGGGCCTGTCAAGAAGACGCAGCCACGAGAAGCATCTGACATTCCATCGTCACTGAACAAGGGAGAGGACCACAAGGAATCACCTGCCCAGCCCAAGGAGACGAGTCAAGATCGCATTGACCTGCATACAAAACTGCCTGCGAATGACGAGAACATGGAGGAGCTTGGAGGTCTGCCTACTAGAAAAGTAGAGCCACACTTCACAACAGAGACCGTCCTCGACACCGCGAAGGAAGTACAAAGCAAGACACCTGAGGCATCGACACCAGTCGAAAGCTCTCAGCCTATTCAAGAAACCTATCTAGACATCTCCCCATCAACTGAGCAGACAGATGAGGGGCGAGTGTTACCAAAGAAGAAAAAGGCCAAGAAGGACAACCAGTCAAAAGTAGCAGCCTCTGGAACCACACCGCCCCAAGAGACACATGTTGCTGTTCCGCTCGAAACAAAGCCGCCGGCTGAAGTGGCTACTAATGATGTTGAGATGAAAGACACAGTTGAGATCGAGGCGCCACCAAGGACACTCCCCGGCGAAACCAACCAGCCAATGCCAGATGCGCGGCAGGCAGCGACACCATCTCAGGCGGCTGCCAATATCGACGACGCCTTGTCTCATTCAGAACAGCAGGGGTTTCTGACATTGGCTGACGAGCCCGTTATTTCCGCTCCAACGCCTATGACACCAGTCTCTAAAACGGAGATAGTACTCCCCGGTTCCGTCATTTCAACTGCTACAAAAAACGAGAACCAGGGCGCCGAAGCCGACTCTCCGAGGGATAAAGAAGACAAGCCCACCGTGGTACCGACTAAAGATATTGCGTGCAATCTGCCTCTGGCCCAAGAAGATAGACCTGTTTCCACTAGTTCTTCCGTCCGCAGCAGGAAGAAGAGCAAGGCGAGTGCAGGCAAATCCTCGTCACCGCAGCAGCTTTCTTCTAGTGCGATCCCAGAGTTTGAGGCGCGAGAAGTTGATCAACCAGTCTTGGCCGAGGATCCTGTAGCCTCTAGAACTATCGAATCTGAGCAGAAACCGAGGGACTATGGATCAGTTGCTGAAACCCACTCAGGTCTACAAGAACAACTAGTTGCTGAGTACATGCGTGTCCCCGAGACGCTCTCACCAGTTGATCTATCTTCGGCACAAACGGCTGTAACTACCTCCAAAGATGAGCCTATTAGCGAACCACAAAAGTTGGACGGAACTAAACCAACTGGCGGCTTCGGAGGACCGGACCTCCAGGATGACGAACCCAGACCCAACGTGACGCGAGACAGTGTAACTAGCAACGCAATGGGTGATTTGTCTTCGGGAGGAACTTACTCAACGACCGAGCCTCCAAAAACTCCCAAGGCAAAAAGAAAGACGGTATCCACAAAAGCGGGTAAAGACAACACAGCAGCCGCCATTGGCGACATTACAGCAACAATTGCTGCCACGTCGGGTGCGGCTGCAGTCGCGGACGAAGAGATCAAGAAGAAGAGCGATGGAAAAAAGGCAGCGGTCAAAAGAACCCAGCAAGATGACAACATATTTGACGACCCAAGTCTCCAGGAGACTGGGGATAAAAAGGCGGTCAAGGATGGTGGTCGAATGACTGGAGATAGGATGCCTGAACAAAGCTTCCTCCATGAGCAGAAGAGGCCGGATGCTGAGGATGGTAAAGATTTCTGGGGCAAGCCTGTTATCGAAGACGCAATCAAGAGCGACGAGACAGATATGGCGATCGGCTTCAAGGACATCAGACCGGAGTTGAGGAGAAGAAGCGAGGATGTGGGTCCTGAGATGAATGATGATTTCTACGACGGACAAGGTGCAGCCCAAGGAACCAAAAACACCAAGGACACGGATGACGACTTCTGGAAGACCAGCAAAGGAATCGTGCTGGAACCCAGAGAGAAGGGAAATGCAAGAGACCAGAAGCTCAAACAGCCACCCAAGGGCAAAGACTCTGGGCTGTCAAAGGATGGTGCCATCATACCCGACAAGCCGCGCAAGGACAAGCGCTTGGAGAGGGAAAAGAAACAACAACCAAAGTCAGCGACCGAGGAAGTATCCCGGCGATTAGACTCTCACGATACTATGGAGAGCCCGATCCTCGGCCGAGGAAACATGGAGCTATCACTCATTTCACCTCAAGGTCTCTTACGCCGAGGATCGGACGTCGAGGAGCCCAGAGGTGGTCTACTACGGGAGGAAAGCCACAATCCTGCGCCAATGGGAGATATGGGATCCGAGCTTGGTGACCTGCGCCGGTCACCGGCAAGATTACTGCCTCCAGTTCAGGAAGTACCCGAGGCAGAGACTGAGCCGGCCAAGGGACCACCATCCCACCCTCCCAATGTCAAACGCGATAATAGTGGCCTGGTTGGCGAAGCGTCGAGCTTCCACGGGCGCAAACGGTTGAGCGAAGAGCGGCAGCGCGACAGCGGAGTGCACAGCGGAGACTGGACAAGGAGAGATGTCCAACCAGTTCAGGAACGCGCTGTGCTGCAGACCCCAGAACCGCCGGCGGGCGAACGGAGACTACGGCGGTCACCCCGAGGGACACCGGTGTTACGGGAGCCTCCAGCACCGGGACCGACGCCGGAGCCGGAGAAGAAGGAGCGGAAACAATACGGGGCTCTCACTCCGGCGGCAGTGGGAGCGGGAGCGGGAGCGGGAGTAGGCCTAGCAGCACTACGAGGAGCCTCAACGCCAACACCGCCAGCCTCGTCAGGTGCTGTCGGCCAGCGAAGTGTGTCAGACAATGCGCCCGTGTCTCGCCAATCAACATCAACGCCTCGTCTCGAGGGCCCAGGGCGTCGAAGCGTGTCCAACACCAGCCTCTCTCGTCGCCGGACCCCGGAGCCACTGAAGTTGAGGCCTGAGAGCCCAGGCATCAACCGCGCCTCAGGCACCGCCACACCGCCGCTTCGTCGAGTCGACAAGCGAATGAGCGGCGATCTACGGGCGCGACGTCAGCAAAACACCACCACGCCCATCGCAAATGAGGGTCGCGCCCGCGCCAAGGACATGGCCGACGTCTACGTAAGCTTGATGACCGACCAGTAGTTACCTATTATTCATTCGATCCTTATGCTGACTATGTCTTCTCAGGATGGCTTCGGCGAGGGCCGCATCGGCTCACCCCGATCGC
>JADDON010000108.1:0-26677 GCA_017140175.1 Fusarium staphyleae
CCCCCTCTCCCCCGTCGGCACCTGCCGTCTGCGGCTTATCACGGTCGACCACATCATATCCTCGTGACTTGGGCGCCTCGGAAGCACCATTCCCATCCCATTACTTCCTCCTCTCTTTGCCTCCTCTCCAACCTCCAGTTTCCTCTCGATCCCGCAGCTTCACGGCCACACAAGCCTCCCACGTACGACTGCAGACTTCCAGCCGATCTACTCTCCCCATTATCACCTCCTACGCCGGTCCCGGAGCTCTTTGGATACGCCATAACCCCACATTCGACGCCGACTTCAACCGCCATCATGAGTAGCCCACGCCGCAGAATCGAGACTGATGTGAGTAAAGGGCTGTCCTCCTAAGTGGTGAAAATGGCTTTTCTAATCTGAGCCGTGATTAGGTTATGAAGTACACCTTGTCCATATTGTCTCGTGATATCGTAGTAACTAACTTGGGTGCAGGATGTATGGGACATTCACTCGTCGCCCTGACTGCGCGCTGACAGATGCAGGCTTATGAGCGACTATGAGGTTACTCTAGTCAACGATAACAGTAAGGACGAGTCAAATCACGTAAAATGCGTGTACTGACAGGAAGCAGTGTATTGCACCCAGCACCACAACTCCCATCTGTCCCCTGACCAACTCTTCTAGGCAAGAATTCTTTGTTCGATTTAAGGGCCCGACCGAGAGTCAGTACACTAGCAACAAGAACACCTCCGATTGATAACATTGGCTAATACTGCGCAGCTCCGTTCGAAGGTGGCTTGTGGAAAGTTCACGTTGAGCTCCCTGATACCTACCCCTACAAATCTCCGAGCATTGGATTTGTGAACCGGATCTTTCACCCGAATATTGACGAGCTGTACGTGGCTCAAACAAGGTATATAAGCTGTCAGGGCTTGTGCTAATCAAGGCTAGGTCCGGCTCCGTCTGCCTGGACGTTATCAACCAGACTTGGTCCCCCATGTTTGATATGATCAACATCTTCGAAGTTTTCCTTCCCCAGCTCCTGCGATATCCCAACCCGACCGATCCTCTGAACGGCGAAGCTGCAGCGCTGTTGATACGAGAACCCAAGAGTTACGACGCCAAGGTGAAGGGTATGTGGGACCAAGCGATCATCAAAGTGCTTTCGCTCACAGTCGAATAGAATATGTACAGAAATATGCCACCAAAGATGCGGCCGATGATGCGGGCGCCGAGAGCGAGGACGACGACGACATGTCCTCTGTAGCCAGCTTCGATGACGATGACGACGAGCCCGCGGGGCAGATGGACGACGTATAGAGGTTCCACTGCCATGGTATATTTACTTGGGCGAGCGTTTCGTTTCACATATGGCGTCAATGGAGGGCCAAGGCACGGCAAGGAGCTATCATTGGACGGAGTTGTAGCAGCCCCACGCGGGCTTGAGTCTCGGATCGGGTTTGATGGGATCTTGTTTCCTGGGTTTAGGTAAAGGTGGATGATGGACAAGACTGTGTTTGTGCTCTTAACAGGCAAGGCTCGACTGGCCGTGAGGATGAATAGCCGGAGGCTGTTGGTGAAGGGGTTTAGTCTTGGGAGAAGAAAGATTTGGATCATGTCACAGTTGGCCTCATGCACCCTGCCCAAGGACGTTGCAATCAGAATCGCAGAATACTTTGAATTTCATCAACATGGGCTGGCCGCCCGGGTATCTTTCTAAATCTATGCAATCTATAACGCCTTGGCATTAAACAGCCTCTCTTGTTAATCTGAATCATAATCCACCAAACTCGTAGGGGCAATAGCTTCGTGCGCCTGTGCTTTTGACGGCGGCTCTGGCTCTTGTTCTAGTCGTTTCCGCTTGACGCCCGGTAGCCTCGCTGGTCCCTTGAACTCATGCCTAGTGTCGAGTAGAAAGGGGTCCTTGGCTGCCCGTGTGTTGCCCACGAGCTCTGATACTAGAGTTTCTTTGCGTCTCGAGACCTCCCTCTTGGCTTTCAGCTTGCTACCGCTCTTGGCATCTATCGTCTTCTTTTTGACTTGATCGCTGTTGAATAGGGGTTTTGAGAGGGCGCGGTCCCCAACGGGCTCATCGACGGGCCCAAAGTCGACTAGGGCTGCACGCAGTGTGTCCTCCTCTGTCCCGGGGACGATATCAATGCCAAGGCTCATGCGATCCTGGAGGTCCTGCGTCGCTGCCGCCGCACGCTCGCGCTCCTTGCGGCCTTGACGAAAGACGCGGCGCAGCTTCTGGTTCTGGGTATAAGGATCGTCCCAGTGGCGCGCCGACGCATCCTCGAGATCATCGATGCGCAGCGTCGCGCGCTTGAGCTGCTCCCTGTCCCCTATGGTCTTTTCCAGGCTCGCAAACGCATTCCTCCTCAGCGTGTCCCTCTCCTGGTCGGTCAGGATGACGGCGTCGCCCTCGCGCGGGACGTCGTCGCCCGTGTCCCTCTTGGCGCCGCCCTCGACGACGACGTAGGCGGTGTTCTGCGGGTCGGTGCGGACCTCGATCTCGCCGCCGCAGTCGGCGTGGCGGAAGCGGAAGCTCCAGATCGGGGTGGTGTGGTAGCTGCCGACGCGGCGCTTGGCCGCGTTGAAGCGGACGCCCTGGCCGATCACCGTGGGACGTGGGCACGTGGAGCACCAGACGGCGAAGGGGAGCTCGAAGCGGACGGTGAGGGCGCCGGGCTTGGAGGCGCGGGCGCCCAGCGGGTGTTTGCCGTGGAGGCGGTTGCCGCTCGTGGTGCCCTCGACGTCCGGGGGGACGTAGCGACCCATGTTAAAGCCCTGCATGATGGGCGGGTTTGGGTTGGTTCGGAGAGGGAGTGTTGGGTTTAGGCTCTGAGGTTGATGAAAGGTCGAGGTTGAAGAAGAGTGTTGCTTGGAGGGGTGATGTTTCAATCTACGGTACGTCACATTTTAGTGGGGGTCAAGGCGTGTAAGTCGATTATAGACGCAGTATTAAAGTCTCTTATTCTTATCTCGATTGACTTTTTCCCTTTTCACTTCTTTTCCTCTGATTCATGTCAGTCCAGGTATTTATGTCAGACTTTGGGAAGTGTTGCTAGAGCCATCTAGAAATGCAAATGTGGTGGGTGACACTATATTGAGGCCTTGTATAAGCATCGGCTCCATCATCAAGACATACAAGTAGATGCAGCCACCATGATGAAACTATTCTCTGGGTGACATTTCTGATAGTGTAGCCAGAACTCTCGGCGTAGGAGGTTACCCCTGCTTGTCGCTTGTCTCAAGCTTCCCAATGATGGGCTCCAGCAGTATGGGCAGATACTCGGCGGCATCCTGGCCGAAAGCAAAGTCGCCACGATTCACCGTGTGTATCTCGGTACTGTCCTCGGCCTCTGGGTTGATCACAGCAATACGCGCACCTCTGGCCTTTGCCTTTTCAATGTAACCAGCAGCTGGCCACACTTTAGCCGATGTGCCGATGACAAGCATCAGGTCCTGTGCTCTCAGTCAGTGTAAGACGAAACATATAAAGTCAGTAGGGGCTCACCACTGGGCCCTCACACAGCCAGTTGTAGATACGCATCATCATGATGCTGTCTAGATTCTCGCCAAACCAGACCACGCCAGGGCGTTGAAGCCCACTTTTGCACTGGGGGCACTTGGGAATGTCCTCGCTTGAAATCGTGTCTAGGGGATGTTTGGCATCCAAGAATGGGAATGGCTTTCCAGGCTCCGGGTCCTCTGAAGCCGGTGCCAAACCTGGGAAGAAGGGATCGTCAAAGTTGCCTCGCTGGATCCAGTCGCATCTTGGATCTGTACACTTGATGTCAAAGAGAGAGCCATGCAGTGAGCGCAACTGTTCCGGCGGGTGGTTTGCTCTCTGCGAGAGGTCTGTGGGGCATCAGTATCTCGCTGGGCAGGATATAGCAGCTCTCCCGTACTGTCGACATTCTGCGTCAGACACAAAAAGTCCTTGTTCTTCTGCGCGAGGGCCGCCAATGCATAGTGGGCAGGGTTTGGGTCGGCGCGCAGACACATGTGTCGCCTGTAGCCGTAGAACATCCAAACGAGGCCGGGATCCTGGCGAAAGGCGTTTTGCGTCGCGAGTTTGGTGGGATCGTGGTCTCGCCAAAGCCCGCCGGCGCCTCGAAAGGTCGGAAGGCCGGACGAGGCCGAGAGGCTGGCGCCGGTGAGGGCGAGGATGCGCTTGCTGGAGCGGAGGACGTCGTGAAAGGCGTCTACGTCGTTATGCGGGGCCATCTTGGACAAGCGGCGGGGTGTCGTGGAGAAGTGTGAAGATTGTATGATATGGGTGTTGAGGGACTTTTTATATACTTGGCGCACAAGACATGACATGATATTAAACGTGGGCAAGAGGGAATTGGTGATAGATCGACTTGCGCGGAAGGAAGCCCTGACGTTGCTTCCGTCCAATAGTCACACGTCTGCGGCAGGAGCGCCAATCAAGAGGAAGAGGCAGGTGCCGCCGAGTTGATGTGAGGGTACGGAGTAGAGTCTGTAACGTATTAAAGTTAACTTGGTTAATATCTCGGCGTTAAAGTGTACAAGAGACGATTGGTCCGCCAATGCCAAGTGTAATAAGGTCGAGAGTTCTTTGATATAATTACTTATACAACCACACTCTCATTACTTGAGCGACTGTGCTTTGAACCTCAATAGCGGATACCCAGTCTCCTCAAGCCCGAAAGGGGACTCTTGGTTGAGAGCCTCGTGCAATATCTTGAGTAAGAGTTCGTCCAAGAGGCGGTCGATGTTAACATATCCTGACCATACATTGGTTATGGATGAGAACAATAGGAACCAGATGAACGGGGCAAACCTACTATCCGTACGGAGTACGTAGGTCATCTTTTAGCGGCCTCTTTTAGCAGCCCTATGTCATCAAATAGTGTTGGGCAGATAACTAGATGCCTTGATACGTATTGGTTGATCAAACCACAGAACCATGACCCCCATACCGAGTCTATTTTAACAGGTGTCCGAGCCCTCATTACGACCTAATATCATTCAATCGTACCTCCTTCCAATCAAGCAAGCATCAAGGGGAGATTCAACCTGGAAAAGCGGCAGGTCAGCACAATATCTCACCTCTTGGCATTGTCCAAGCGACGTCCAAAGTCCGAATCTAGCAGTGGCCGAGCAGGGGAGGCTGCGAAATTACCCCGTCCTTAGGGGCACGCTGCAGCGAATTAGGCCCTGAAACTCGCGTGCATCCCCAGCAACTCGAGCCATTTAGCGGGACGTGCTGCTGATTAACGCCGGGAATAGGCCTGGACGACCTGATGGTGATGCCGGCTTGAAAGGATCTAGACTAACTAACAGTGGTCAAGGTACGAAGTAAGGAGCTTTTAAAAGGGTTGCTCGCCCCAGGGATAGACTGAGGAGAGGAAGAGAGAGACGCCATCCACTCATTTATACTTGCTTCAAGACTGGAGCTTGTCAACCACGCTCTCTACTTAAATAGACAACAGTCTCTTCACTCGTTAATATCAACCATGGCCGCCAAGCTCTTCGCCGCGGCTCTTCTTCTCGCCGTGCCCGCCCTCGCCAGAACCGACCTCGAGGGCTGCACCACCTACGACTCGGTCATCCACCCGGACGGCTACGGCCCGTACCTCACGCGTATCTGGTACGTCCCCGACACGGGCGAGCTGTGCGACTTCCTTGACTGCGGAGGCGGCCGCGCTCCCCCGAAGACCACCGTCCCGGGATGTCCCTCCTATGAGGGAACCGAGACCTACTCGCCCAGCTTCATCGACCCCAAGACCCTTGGCATGCCCGCTGCTACGGGCTCATCCGAGGCTTCCGAGGAGAGCGCGACTGAGACTATCACTGAGGCGCCCAGTGCCACGAGCAGTGAGACTGAGGCACAGGAGACGACTCTGATTACTAGCTCTGTCAAGTCCAAGGATGAGGAGAGCACTGCTGCTGAAGACGAGGAGACTACCGCCGTCGAGACCACTACTGCCGCTCAAGATGAGGAGACTACCGCCGCCGAGACCACTACTGCTGCTCAAGAAAAGGATGCCAAGGCCACCATCACCTCCGTCGTGTCCAAGGCGACCTCCGCCGCCGCCGGTTCCGACTCTGCCTCCGGCTCCGGCTCCGGATCCGACGAGACTGCCGATGAGACGGACGCGGCCGCTACCCCCGCCACGACCGTGTCCACCGCCGGCGCAGCTGTGCCGACCGCCGGTGCTCTGCTCGGCTCGTGTCTCATGGCCGGCGCCGCTGTCTATGCCGGCATGTTGTAGTGGTAGTCCTAGCCGTTCGTTAATTAGTTTTGGACCAATACAACTTTATCCAATCTTATATCATACTCTGAAGCCGATTATCTACACTGCCTCTCCAGTTAACCCGCAAACAAACGCGCCTTTCCGTCCATCTTACCTCCTCCCGTGACGGGCATAGTATCCCCGCCACTGTACTCCGTACTCCAGGTTTTTTGTTGTCAAGAGGCAACAGATCCCGTGGCAGCCAGTCCCCGCGAGTTCCTGCGTTCTCCACCCACGACGAGCAATAGGGCGTTGAAGCTGATAGGCTGGACGTCAAAGCATGGCATGGGTAAGGCGAAATGACAAGATCTAACGTTAGTGTCGTAGCCGCATTACGCATAATGGGGGGTGTAGTTGTATGCATTATCATTATCTGAAGAGTACTCCGTAGCATATGCCGAGTTGAAGGGTAATAATACCAGATTAAGACGGAACTCTAATTTCAGGACTGATCGAAGGCGAGTCGAATCTTGGATATTCTAATTAAACATAAGTTGTTATGTCTTTAACTCTCTTCCGCTTTAACCCCAAGGCCTCATCATCAAGCTCAACCTCGACCTCGACCCAACAGCCATCTCTCGTGAGAAGCCTCATCCCAACACCAGCCATTCGTTCCCCTTTGTCTCCCCCGCACGAACCTTGGATCTCTTTCCGTTCTCACCTGACCCGCCTTCAACCAACCGTTTCTTCCAGAAAGCTCGTACCGTTGACTAAAACTCGAGATCACACGCCCCTCTCCGCGAGACAAGCCGCCGCTAGCCGTACACCCTCTTTCCGCGCTGACACCTACATCATCGCCCTTTGGAATCTTGAAAGCAAAGGGGAGAACCTGCAAGCTTCATAACTGCCAATCGAGTGGAAGCTGGTCGGTCCAGAGACATCCTTCCATCCTACCGCCTCATACAGACAAAAAGAACGAGACGCAATAAGAGGTGTTTATCAAAGGGGTTCCGACTCTTCTATTCAGCCATCATGGGTTCTCGAGACTCCTTCATTCAGGACGAGGGCAAGCCCCGGTTCTGGTACCGCGACAACTTCTTCCTCACAAACGACAAGTCCTTCTTATGTCCCCAAACCTTCAACAAGTCCCTGGGTGATAACTGGTGGAGCACCCCTTTGTCTCAAGGCCAGCTCCAAAAGGTCTTGAGCAACTGTTTGACTCTGGCCATCTACTGGACCCCCCAGACCGCCGATGACATGAAGAGTAAGTCGCCCCTCGTCCGTACTGTTGCTTTGTCTCCTTGTGGTTCATCGTTTGACAATACCCAGAAAACGGTATCGCACGACCAAGGGATGGTTCTCGACACAAGATGGTCGGCTTCGCCCGCGTGGTGACAGACTACGTCACCCTCGCCTACCTCACAGATGTCTTCGTTGTGGAAGAGTTTCAACGTCGAGGGTTGGCATCGTGGCTGATGCAGGCTCTCAAAGAGATAGTCAGCGAGTGGCAAGACCTGCGCGGTCTTCTGCTCATGACCCATGATCAACCAACAGCGAGCCTTTATCGAAGGGAACTTGGCGCTCTGGACTTTGAAAAGGGACCCTCGGCTGGCCTAGTGGTCCTCGAGATGCCCGGGCCAGCTGAGAAGCCGACGCCTAAGCATCACTGACACACGGGCTGGCTTTCTGCTTTGTGGTTTTCTGGCCAGCGCTGCATTTTGTCTTTGGGTCCTGCCGAGATTCACCAGTATCATAACTTGCTGGGGTGTATTACTCGATGAACCTTTTCTTAGGATTTGGGCTTGGATTAGCGTTGTGATCCAGACATGGCGGCTCGCATCTCGATGGCGCGCTTGTAAGGAGGGGCAATAGGCGGCTGGATCGGATCTAGAGAGACATAGTCCTCAGGAAGCTGGTACGATGCATCAGAGTCAAAGGCGGATAGATCTCCACATGCAATGAAGGGCGCGATCCATCGGCTGCTTCTCTCCGTGTCCTCGGGCGTATCATCGTAGACCTCCATCTCCACAACCCCCTCCTCGTTTGCCGTTGCCGAATCCTGCATATCGACATCGCCTCCATTCGCTCGTCGTTCCTTGAGCATCTCCTCTAGCCGTCCGCCGACGCCAAGTGGCTCCTCGAGGCTGGCTCGGAAGCCCGCTGGCGGCTGGAAGTTGATGCACACAATGAATGCCTCTACACTGCTCGCACGGCTGCTGCGGGGCTTAGCCACGATGACCTTTTCGAAGAAGATCTTAAGCTGGGCGTAGAGCACATCAACGTTTCTCCCGCGGAAGATCTTAGCCACAAACTTGCCCCCGGGCTTCAAGACGCAGAGTGCCAAGTTGAGTGCAGCAAATAGCAGCTGCGACTGAACGTAGATGTCAAGGTCGTGAAGGCCTGTAACGTCTGGAGCACCGTCGCTCAGCACAAGATCTACAGGATGTGAAGCCTGAGTACCCGCCATCTTGGGATCGTAGGAGGGGTCGAGGGCGGAGAGCAGCAGAGGAACCGTCGCGGGGTGTGTGATGTCGGCGCGAAGTGTCGTGATGCCCGCGAGCGGCGAGATAGGTTGGAGGTCAATCGACACGATCTTAACGTCGTCCCGTGGCTGTCGAGCCTCTTCTTGCGCCTCTCCCTTTTTCTCGGCCTCTGCCGTTTGCTCACCCTCCTCGTCCTTGGGTAAGATTCCCAGCATCTGCTGTCTGAATCGCGCCTCCTTGTCCTGCCATGCGGACCGACCAAACTTCTCGCCCTTGATCAGCACGCGCGAGAGAACCTGCGACCAACTTCCAGGCGCCGCACATAGATCGACAACCCGGGTGACGTTGGAAAAGAGATCGAATTCTAGAAGTAGATGGGTTAGCAGCACAACTTGGATAGCTCAAGACTTGCTCACCCTCGTCTAGCTGAAGCAGCTTAAAGGCACTTCGTGCACGCCATCCTTGCTCTTTGGCGAGCCGGTAGTAGGCGTCGCGCTTGTCCTTTGAGGATTTTCCCATGACGTCTGCTTGAGCTGATGGCTGTAGAGTTGACGTTGAATTTTTAGACACGAAATTCGTGCCCCGCGCTGCGATTGTGTGTGTTGGCGGGGTACCCCTCCAAGACAGTTATTTCAAAATGAGTTACCCTGGACCCTCGAATTGAAAACTATTCTCCTTCATTATCGATTGGCGTTTTGAGCTGGAAGCGATACTATATGCTCTTTTCATTTGTCTATCCTATAGCAGACCTGCTTGATTAAACCAGTCTAAACTCCAAGCTCATCTCCTACAACCTCTAGAGCCTCTCGAAGTAACCTCCCAACTTTCTCATCCCCACCTACACCAGATGCCCGTACAATAAGAGGATACAACCTCAGTAAGTGTTTCCTGCCCTCGCTTTCTACGCCGCTCAGCTCAGGAATGGCACCCGTCTCACTCTTCAGGTCCACCAACTTCCGTAAAATCCACAAGAGCTCCTTTCGCTGGCTCAGCGGCTGGGGCATCTTGCCCCTGAGAGGCTGGTCCGCGATGTACGCCCTGAGAGTCAAGCCGCACCGCAGAATGAGGAATGGTGCCGTCGTGCTGGCGATCCGGGCGTGGAGGGCAACTGGTGACTCGGAAACTCGGTCGTGCTTCGCGTTTGGCGACCTTGGCGTCGGAGGCTGAACGATGATTATTGGCTCGTCTTTGGCAGATACCAGAGCAAATAACTCTTCGCAAGCAACATATGACATGCGTGTGCGCTTTTTCGGCGGTATAGAGACCGTCCGACCAGCACGCTGGGTATAGAGAGCCGCCAACCCCTTCTCGTGGCTGCCATTGATGATGGACTCCTCTGCTGGTGAAGGAGTGTGAATAATGGATGTTCTGAAGAGACTCTCTGCATAAGCGTTGCGAGCCTTTTCAGGGACAGCATGGGCACCAAGAGCAGGAATGATGAGTTCGCGTAGCTTGTGGAAAGAAGTGATGTCAAACGCTTCATCGTCTGCAAAGTCGGTTCCAGAGGCAGCTGTGCTGCAATCTGCACTCAATACCCCATCAGCAATGGCCACAATCGTAGACCAGACATTCTGTGTTACACCCCGCGGGATGTCTAGACCGATAACCTGCGATAGAGTCGCTTCTAGAATGGTGAGCACAGTAGAAGTTGCCAGCCTCCATGGCTGGACAGACTTGGTGATTGTAGAAAAGCCGTATTTCAGGGCGATGGGCCCACACAGGGCCTTCAACGCCTCGCAGAACGCACCACTGCGGAAGACATCGGGATCTGACAAATGTTTGAGAATAATTCTCTCCAGAGTCTTCATACTCGACTTTGAAAGCGCAATGTACGTGCGCTTAGATCCTGGCTCTGATGTGTTGATTTGGATAAACGGCAGAGTTACAAAGTTTGCAAGGTGTTTGATCATTGCAGAAGGAACCTCGTCAACGTCTGTCCGGATCATCTGGATGGCTTCAAGAATATGAGCCTGCAAAGGCGTCATATACTCGATATCTTGAACATAGCTGCCAACAGAAGCTTCGTGCAAGGTTCCTCGAAATAGAGCCAGTATCCTCGAAACCCTCTGCACGGTGAGGTCGACCTGAATGAGCTGGTAAATCTCGGTCAAAGCAGAGACATAGGCAATGAGGCAGCTTTGGTTATCATCGACCTTGCCCCTGATGGACTTGGATGACGGGACCCCTCTTGACCACAAATCCCAGGCAAAGTCGACTGTAGTCTTATTGAAGACCGATTTCCCGTCGCTGCTGGTTTGTGACAGAACATGGGCCAACGCCTTAAATGTGGCGGTGTTGATGTCCAAAACCTGAAAGTCAAGTAAAGTAGTGAAATGGCTGAGCAGCTCCCGCCATATGTTGTTGAAGGAAGGATGGACTGTGAGAATATCGAGGTAATTGGCTAGCAGGCTCGAGATGCCGTTGAGTACCACAACTGCAGTTTCGTTCCACTCTGCCCGATCACTGTCATCAACCTCATCTGACTGCGAAGCGGAGATTTCTTGCTCGATCGATGATAAGAGCTTGAAGATCACCGATTTGACGCAAATTGACCACGACTCCGGGCTAAGTCGGTCGCCATAAGCGTCAAAGATTCTGAGCAGCGTTTGGATCGCACTATTGCGCAGCTCAAGCCTATCATCGGTAGTGACCGTTGTGAGTCGAAGCAAGAGGAGCATCCACAACGCCGCGTCGGAACTATCGTGCTCGTGATCAGCCGCCATCCTTTCCAAATCCGACATGTCAGCCCCCTGCATCATTTCCGCCGTAATAACGAGAGACTCGTTCTTAGAAGAGAGAAAGTCGGACAACACCCAGAAGAACGTCACGGTCTGTACAGCGTTAGCTTGGCATGTTTGGAGAAAGTGGGGAGCTTACAGTTAACGCGATATTGAGGTCATCATCCTGTGAGCAGAATTTGTACAAGTTGTCCACTAAGATCAGGAAGCACGAGTTCGGCAAAGACGCCAAAAAGTCCGAGCAGATCAGCTGAAGTGAGTTGAAGGAAGATCGAATGAGCTTCGCTGAGCGGGTATCAAGCAGAATCGGGTTGGCAAGCGAGCCTCGGCGGTATGCAGGGTCAAATTCTTTCGACATGAAGATGGTGCCAATAATCTCGAAAGCAATGTCCCACCCTTTGATGAGACTATCTCCACAGCCTTCAATGATGCTTTTGAGGCCTTCGAGAATGATCTTGTGGATATCAATGTCCGTTGAATGGCTCGCAAGGGAAACTTCTCGATCTCCATTAAGCAAAGGGGCCAGTGATTTGCGTAGAGCCTCAAAGAACCGAAGCTGAATATCTCCGCGGGCCTCTTCAGGGATAGAGGAAGCGGTATTGGCAACCTCTAGAACCAGCTTCACAAGTATGTCTGCTGCCCTAGTCCGCACCGAGGAGTTCATATTCAAAGAGGTCAAAGTGTCAATGAGTTCTTCAGTCAGAACATTCCAGCCCGATTCCTCTGGGCTGAATTCTAGGAGCCTCTCGATATTGATGGTCGCTATCTCACCAAGCTTGGCGAGTGCAAACTGATCCTCTTGAGTTGAGCCGGAATTCAACTGTGCGGAAAATCGTCGACCTTGCGTTACTGGAGTTTTGAGTTGCTGGCCGTCAAGCGAAGTTCGTGGCTGGGTGCTGCTGGCCTCGGGCTGGTCCACAGGTCTCTGCATGAGTAAACTGCAGATGGCCGTCACAACCTCCAGGAATGAATCGTTAGGAAAGTCGACAGTACTTTCGATCAATCGTGACGCCGCTGTCTCGACAGCACGAACTTCGGATCCAAAGTTGACCATTAGTGTAGCGACCTCGCTGTCTCCGCCTTGATCCGGCCCTCGGTTCATAGACGCAGTTCTTCCGGGAGTCTTTCCGCTGACGAACAGGACGAAATCTGCGTGTTGTAGCGTCTCAAGCACTATACTCCAAGCCCCTCCTAGAGTTGGACCCAATGCGATGCCTAAGTTCAGTAGCGCTCTAAGACACAACAAGTTTCGAGTATTCAACGACGCCCCAGATATGTCAAAAGATGCCTGACGCTGCTTCTCTGCAGTAGGAGTTGTCGGCGTCAGGTTATCAACACTCAAAAGCCCTCGAGCGTTGCTAAAGAGACTGGACGAATCAGTGGGCGTACTCGGGGTCTGAGGACGAGCCTGACCTGCGTTGACGCAAGCCGTAAGGATATTTGATGGAACTGCTGCTTTCCCCAGAGTAGTCAGGAAGGCATCGCGGGGGGTGGATAGGCGCAGTAAGCCAGCGACATGAGCAAACCTTTGAAAGGCGCGCACCAAGCCATGGTAGTATTCCGAGTCAAGCGCAGCATACAAGAAGGTCGAGCATGTTGCAAGAATCGCAGGCCAGCATTCCTCCACGATAGTAGCACAAATCTTGACCTCGGAAAATAGGGCGTGGTCCTCCAAAGCTAGGGGGTTGAGAGGCACAGGGTTTCTCTTAAATGATGCAGATCTCTCCATCCTCCCCTTTGGAGGTTGATTGTCCGCTTCGAAAGGTGGCGCGGGAGAATCACGGCCAGTTTCCTGCTTGGAATTTCGCTTCCGACTCCTCGTCTCGCTCGGCACTGTCAGGGGAAGGATGAACTTCGCGAGACCATCAGAGACAGACGAGATGCAGGCTAGGATTAGGCTGTAGATATAGGACTCTGGGATCGCCGGAGCCTCGGTTTTGTCAAGTTGGTCGATGCATGGAACGCGAACTGAGCTCCACTGTGTGCTGATACCAGTAGTTGTGGTGTCGGATCCAACAGGGCCCGTCATCAGTCCAGTCATACCGCCCGCTTCAATAATTGCTTGGTCCGAGGAGTTGTTTCCGTTTGTACTGGCAGTAGGCAACGTCGATTGAGCTCCGAGCCCAATTACAGCGGGCTTCTCCGTACTCAATCGTACAAACGTGGCTATCAATGGCTTCAAGACGTCTTTCTCATCTTCTTGGATATCGAACATAGCAAAGATGCGCCGTAGAAGCGCATGCTCCGCAAAGATGCCTCGGAACACCTCCATACATAAGGCCCTCTTCCATATGGTGTCATCGTGGTCGAGAAGCTGTGTCAGAATTGATAGAGACTCGCCGCATTCAGATGGCAGGAGACCTATGTGTCTACGTAATATCGTGTAGAGAATACGCACGAGTCGGACAGTGGTTGCGAAGTTGGGCCTTCCCTTCAGACCACTCGTGATGAGCGGCATAACCCTAACCCGCAAAATCTGAGCCTGCTCAGGGTGGTTGCTGAAAACGGTGGCATGGTTGGTGATGACGGACTCGATGAGTTCTAAGCCAAAAGTTTGCGGAAGTCCTGAAACGCGAATGAACTCTGGCCGTTGGTTTTCCGTCATGAGGCACAGGTCATTGAAGATCTGCCAAGTTAGATGTGGACATTACAGATGAGGGAGGCACATACCCGATAGGCGTCTAGTGCTGCAGGGCGAGTTTCACCCTGGCCATCTGGGTCGCTAGCTGTAGGCCTGTCGCCTACTTTTCCTACCTTTCAGTTAGGACATGTATGCAACGGCACGGAGTGGTCTAGAACACTAACTATCTTCGGCGACAACCTTGTCAAAGACCGAGACGACAAGTTGTTGGAGCGTTGCCG
The DNA here is from genome assembly GCA_017140175.1 of Fusarium staphyleae. Lineage (NCBI taxonomy): Eukaryota > Fungi > Ascomycota > Sordariomycetes > Hypocreales > Nectriaceae > Fusarium > Fusarium staphyleae. The sequence continues at coordinate 14,254 of JADDON010000108.1, forward strand.
CAGAGGTGTGGTTCACTATGGCATTCTTGCTGCTCTGAAGGGTGAAGCAGATGTTCAACGCTGTCACAAGCAGGTTCCCTTTGAGATCTGAGGCGTAGTTTTGGACTAGCGAAGGCAGCGCTTGTAAAATCTTGAGCTGCACATCAAGACCGGCCGAGGTAGCCTGCATTAAAGCCTCCAAGACCTGGTTCAGCTTGGATCGAGGCAGAGCCTGTGCGACAATAAGGCGCTGAAGGCAGGCGATAGCAATGGCAGTGAACTTTGCATTCTTGGTGCCACATGCAATGATGAAAGGATTGACGAAGTTGGCCTTTTGCGATAGCTCTGTAAGTCGTGTTAGACCTATTATTTCCACTAACACAAGGTTGAATCACCTTCAGGAGCAGTCTGTTCCGAAGGATTTCTCAGACTCTTCAGCTCTTCGAGTGACTTCTCTGCGGCCTAATCCTATAGTAAGAAACCACGAGCACTGATGCTTCCACAGAGTGCTTACTTGTCGTAGGTCATTATGCTTCCTTTTGCTCTCCTGGATGAGGTTCGCCAGCTCGGTGGTAAGTAGTTGTGTCGTCATGTTGGGCAACCCGCACAACTTCTCAGCTCAGAATCGAGCATTTGGCTTCCATGCAAGTCCATACAGCTCGTGATCCCGAATCTTTGCTGTCAGACGATTCTTCTCTTGCTGCGATGTTGTTCGATGTTGTCGTAGGCAATGATGTGTCCCCTGTAGATGAGGTGGCAGAATCTCACCGCTCGCGGTTCACGTGGGGCCTGGACGAAGGAAGGACCACTTCAGCAAGGACTGCATTATATTTAGTCATTGAAAGTTGATGAACATATCTATGAAGATAGGTAGTTCACCTTCAATATTTATTATTTACACTACGTCTCTTATTTACTTCTTTTGCTTTTCCTCTGCTTGGTTTTGGCATGGTCATGCAAAATCAAAGCATTTGAAAGTCCTTGTATGACAAGTGAGCCGTGCAGGTATGCGTTCCCACATCACGAACCAAGTCAGATGATCTAGCAACCTGGAGACAGCAGGTTCCATTCTCTTCACAACAAAATAGATGAGTGTGATTTGATTTCGTTAAGCCCTTAGATCGGATGTTACACCGCCTTAATGGCGGTGCTATATCCTGGCTAAAACGCCCTTGTCCAAAGATAATGTGGCAACAAGTCTGTTTTCCGACAAACGACCCGACTGACAAGTGAACTCGACGAATGCTCTACCCCCGCAAGCAGCAAATCCCATTCCTATAACCTGTAAATGAAAGATGAGGGACAAACGGAGCGGCATCAACGTGAGCACTGCGCGAGACAGCATCAGCACAGCATCAGATTGATACTTCAAGACATCCACGCGACATATAGTCTATCCTGGTTTTGGGAAGTTGGTGTAGTTTTACCAAAGGATCGAATTCCATTGAGATAGCCCAGGCCCGAGCTCTAATCAATACGCCGCTGGATAGTTGTTAGTCTGGAAGGGCTTCATGGTTATGAACCAAACATACCAACTCCATAACCAGCTTTTGCACCCTGCTTGTAGCACTTAGACATCTTAGACGGGAACATTGTTGAACAGGTACGACACGGATTCGCCATTGTGTGTTCGTCGGATGGCCTGTTTATTCAGTGAGCACGAGACAACAAGATTGAGAGGGAGGGTCTACCTCAGCCAATGTACCGGACACATCAATGACCTTGAGTTTGGGGCAACGCTCGATCTTGTCTCCAACTGCAGTATAGTTAGTATGCTGCATGTGCTGGGTACTCCAGATGCCTGCACATAGCGCGAGTGCGGCTACTTACGAGGAACGGCTGGAAAAGGTTAGTACAGGTCTCCGTAAATTCGGGTATTAGGTCACTCACTATTAGTAACAACGAGGCCAGAGAGGCATGAGTTGTTGATGGTCTCGATGGCCTTGCCACTTAAAATTCCGTGAGTTACAATGGCATAAACCTCACGGGCACCGTGTTGGTTGACGGTCTCAGCGGCCTTGGCGAGCTGTAGGACAGGTTAAGTCAGTACTACGGGTGAGGGACTATCCAAAAACTTACAGTTCCGCAAGTGTCAGCCATATCATCAACCAGGATGGCGACCTTGTCCTGGACGTCACCCACGAGAACCATGCGACCAACTACGTTGGGGCGGGGGCGCTCCTTGTGAATGAGGGCAAATCCGGTGTTCAGGCGGTCAGCAATAGAGGTCGCACGCTTGGCACCACCAGCGTCGGGTGATACGATGACGCAGTTTTCAACGTCAAGATTCTCGCGAATCCAGCGCAAGACTGAGGGCTCTGCGTAGAGGTTGTCAACGGGAACGTTGAAGAAGCCCTGGATCTGAGAAGCGTGGAGGTCCATGGTGATTACATGGTTCTATACATCTGTTAATGTCATGAAAGAAAATTGGGCTAGAAACAACGTACGCATCCAGAAACTTGGAGCATATTCGCGATAAGTTTTGCACTAATAGGAGCGCGAGACTTGTCCTTCTTATCCTGTCTGGCGTAAGGGAAACTGGGGATGACGGCAGTGATCCGCCGGGCCGAGGCGGTCCTACAGGCGTGAATCATGATGAGCAGCTCCATCAAACCATCGTTCACATCTCCAGGAGCGGTGGATTGAAGAATAAAGACGTCTTCGTCTCGGACAGATTCACCAATAGACACACTGGTCTCTCGGTTAGAGTAGTTGAGACTCATGGTGTTGGCGATCTCAATACCAAGTCTGAAGTCTGTATCAGCACACGTCCAACAGCGCCTCAGCCACACTCTCTTGCAAGTCCGAGAGGTGAATACTCGACATGACTTACCTGCTAGAGACCTTGGTGCTAAGCTCCGGGTGGGAGCTCCCCGAGATGAGCTTCACTTCGTTGGCCATTTGGTCTAACATTGTCAAGAAAGGCGAAGAATGGCGGGCGGGGCTGAAGATTTTTTGGCGACGAGAAATATCCGCGGGGAGGCCTGCTACTGCACGGGAGAACCGGTGTGTGATTCAGTCTGGTGATCAACGTCTAAGCGGGGATTCCACGAAGAAGAATATCGGGGGTCAGCACAGATATGAAGTCGAGAATTATGACTAAGATGTCAATAAGAGCGATGAAACTTTTCGATCACGAGTTTTAGGTTGTGGATCAAATAAGGGAAAAGGCGCCGTCGCTGTATGGGCTATCTCCGATGGCGACTTGGCCAATTGGGGTCATGTGATTGATGCCTCTCAAAGGTTATGGATGACCTTTCTCCGGAAAGAAGCGAAACCTAAGTTAATGACGGAGATAGCATTGCAGAGATCATCATGACCTAACTAGGTAGTTATGTTGGTTTGTTCATATTGCATTTACTAGCTATCCTTCAATTGCATTCAAGCCTACTCAAATGTCCTTGTACATAAACTTGTATCTTCAATTACTTCAACGTCATCCCAGGCTGTATCGTTCTGCCCCTCCCTGCCCTCCCTCTATTGCCGGCTTGCACCGGGAACTCGCCGGAGCAGTGTGGAAAAATGGAGCTTTAGTTCCCAGTTCGCCGCCAGACCCTCCACTCTCTGTAGAACATCATCTGTCGAACTTCTAATGTGGGACAAATCTCAAAAGCTGATGAACCGACGACTTTGAAAATTCGAAACCTCATCGAACAGATCATACCTTCTCGATTCAACGACCGACGTTACGCTACCTTACACAATCCTAACACGGTCAACACCATTTGCCACGTGATCCCGCCGCACATCGTCGAACCAGTAATTTGATGCCCCGTCACAGCTCTTCACCTCCGACTCACCTCACCGCTTGCTCGCCTTACCCATCGCACGCAAACCATGTTGGATCCGGGTCATCTTCCAGCATGGCACACCATCATTCCTTTTCGCCGCGACTGAGCCCCGGGCTCCCCTCGTCCTCGTCGCTCTATGACATGGCGCGCAACCGCAAGCTCCGTCTTCTAGTAGCGGCTACCGGCCCTCGCGATACTTCCTGGGCGCAGGCCCTTGTCGTGCGCCTTTCTAAAAACCCACAGATCGAGGCCCGAGCCATTGTCGACGATGTGGTGCCACGGTTGACGCAGACCATCATCGTTATGCAGAATCGGAGTTTGGCGTTGGGAATGGGCGACCGGGCAGATGACATCGAATTTTACCGACAGCAGGCCTTTGAGCTGGTAGAGTGGGCGGATCTTCTCGTCTGTGTGCCTCTTGACGCGGACAGCATCGCAAAGATGTTGGCGGGTGTGACAGACACATTTCTTGGCGAAGTTCTTCGGGGTTGGGACACACAAAAGAATATTGTGTTAGTGCCCGGTATGAGCACACACATGTGGTCTAATCCGATGACAAAGAAGCATCTCAACAAGATCTATCGAAAATGGAACTGGATACGCGTCGTGGCGCCGATACTGTGGCATTACGAGGGGACGCCAAATCCGAAGCGAGTACCGAACTGGAACGGTTTCAACGAGGTCCTTGGCATCATTAAGAACCAAGCTGACTTACTAGGGCTTGGGCGAGATGTCGAGGTCGCAACGGGCATGGCCATGGTGGCGGATGTGGATGTAAATCTGCAGTCAAAGCTGCCGCCGGAGATCTGGACCCTCATTCTCGACTACGCGGGGGATTGGGAACTAGCAAAAGCCTTGGGGATGTACACGAATCTGTCAATGCCTTCCACTTGGACGAGGCAGCCTAGAGATCCCGCCGACCCCCTCAAGGTCTATGAGCACGAGCTTGAATGGACAGTCCTGACCTGTAACCCAGCGGCGATATGTAAGAAACTATCGCAATCCCCACCGGAGTTCCATGATATCTCGACATTGGTTATCAAACTAGTGATCAAGTTTGGTCTTATCGAGGTCCTAGCATATATGGAAGCAAACCGACCGGATATCTTCAAGGCATTTGACGGAACGACATTGCCGACCAAGGCGTCTGCCTACTATCCTCGCACCGACGTATTGGACTATTGGAAGCAGAGCAGATGGTTCAGGGACCGGCACATGTATGATGCGGAAGCGGTTGACAATGCTTCCAGGAATGGACATGTTCGTGTGCTAGACTGGTGGTGGCGGCGATCTGGGCTATCGATGCGATATACCGAAACGGCGCTGGAACAGGCGAGTGGGAATGGTCATCTCCTGGTTCTTGAGTGGTGGCGCGACGCTGCTGCGCAAGATGACAAGGTCGTTTTGCGGCCGGGCCGGTCGCTCTTATGGGCGACGCAGTATGGACAAGCTGATGTTCTACGCTGGTGGGACGCGTCAGGTATCCCCGCCGCTCACGGGGACAGCGTGGCCAAGATGGCCAGCCGATGGGGACAAGTCGAGGTCTTGGAGACGTGGAGACGACTCAAAGGCGACGATAAGCTTGTCTACGACGCCGAGGTGCTAGTATCTCCAACCATATATCAGCACTTGGCGGTGCTCGAGTGGTGGCGCAAGTTTGCCCACGGAGAACTCCAAGGTATGGAAGGGCGCAAGCAACGCGTGGAGTTCCGGACGTGCAATATCGAAGAGGCGCTCGAGGATAGTATTGGGGATCAGAGCGCGGTTCGAAGGTGGTGGACACAGAATGGGCTGAATCTAGGGTTGCGAGATGAAGAGTGGCTCAAGACGCGATATCTTTAGAACACGCCCTACGCCCTACGCTCAAGGAAGCGTTGAGTTGGCCGCTAAGGCGTCTAAACCTGGGGGTGTTCTGCACTTGAGCTTAATCGACGGTTTACTGGGTCCCGACGGCTTGGGACCGGAAAAAGATGTGTGACAGCTCGGGGTGCCATGCCTTCGGGACAAGTTATTGGAATCAGACGCATCCACCAAAGGTGGTAGATCGAAATTGAGGAAGGGGAGGTCATCGCAATGACGGTGGTATTGGGGGTGGGGAAGCAAAGGAAGACGTTGTCTGGCATCATTACATGGCGTCTCGGGCTTGTTTGCACATGGGCTTGGAGTTTTCTGTCGAGACTGAACTATGATCATGGTCTCTTTGAATATTACGAGATAATGAAGCATATGCTGTTCTCTAATGAGGGAGGGTCTGTGGAGCTGCGAGCTGACATTGAATGCATGAATTTGAGACAACTATACAGTCAGAGCCGAATGGTCCCTCCTGGATGGATGAGAATCAGAAATGAGTTGCAGCTATACAAAATCGCTAGCCCAGGTAGTTACATGCCTACAGATCCTCTTCTGTGCCATTTTACAGCGCGAACTGCTACTACTCAGCTTCAAGAAAAAGTTCTGTCATCCAACGTTATTAGTCTTGGCCTCTTGGCATCGTGTGCTGGGGTGGACATCTCCAACGAACATGGTATAAAATGCCAAGAGATATGAACCGGCCCGGTCGTTGGAAAAAGAGGAAAGAAAAGGCGACTGGCAGGGCTTCTGGACGACTACCGAGCCTCTTGAATAGACAGAATACGTCGTCTGGCGCCGAGCGGTATAAGCCTATCTTGGAGCTAACCATGGGTTGGTGGTCACCTTGTCTCTGTTATCAGAGAACGAGGGACTAGCCTGGGATCAAGGTTCTCCACAACACCCTAGCTTGGCTCGTTGGCTCGTTAGCTCGAAACGTCTCGGATGCAGAACACGTTTGCCCGGGCCCTTGTAAGTTATCTTGTCTTCTTCTTCTAGAAGATGGACTTGACCACTCACAGTCTTTTATGGGAAACTTCCGTACATGCGCGTGGCTTGTGTTTTGACGCGAACTAATGGACTTTGCTGCAAGGCTAATAAATATGCCGATGACGGCGGGCAAGTCAAGCAATGTGCTCATAACTCACTGGTAGGATGTCATGAGGGATAGTTACGGAGTACTCCGTAGAGAGAAGCACATCTCAAAATAACGGGTCTCGAAACTAAGTTAAACACGTACCAGAGAGTGACCATTGCCTATCAGCTCCCTACCCTGGTAGCCTGGCCGACCCCGTACCCGCCCTCTGGTGAGACGGCACAAGTTTGTAGTATTCATTACGTTTTTGGTGCGTGAGAATGGGGAGACGGTTTCGCGGGGCCCCGCGAGGCCCGGGGCAAAGGAGAGGAACTTGCTCCGATCAGACTGGAGAGATTCCACGTTGATTTTCCTGGAGAAAAACTTGGCAGTGGGGAGGAAGAGCAGATCTGGGGGAGGGATTGCGGTTGGGATTAGAAAACACCAAGGTGAAGCTAATAAGTTAAAGGCGCAGCGGGAAGAATCCTTCGATTTGGAGAAAGGACGAGTTGGGGTCTCATCCGCACTTTTCGGGTCCCGTCTCTTTCCTTATCTCTGCTTCCGGGCGTAGTTTAAGTTAACTTACTCGACTCCAATTGGGACGCTGTTCTGCGTTGGAGAAAGGGGGGGAGCGCCTGCTACGGGCGCTGGGCGATAAGGGAGGGGAAAACTCTGCCACTGGTCTCCCCATTTTTCCACATTCGAGACAGGGGGGTTCATATCAGATAAGTTATGCTAGCCCATGACAACTGATTCCTGCTCTGCTGAGGGGTAACTTACCCCGTAGAGCTCTTCTCTTCCTCAGCACACAGAAAGAACAGCGGCCGATATTCGTCACGTAATAGTCGTGACTACGAGGGACTGATCGGACAAAGTCCGACAAGAAGTGAGTGACCAAGGTAGGGAAGCATTGACCATGGTCACGCTTAAATCCATGCTTAACTTTGACGAGCTTTCTTCCCCGCACGTACCCCCTCTCGTGCTACTGTGGTAGGACTATGTAGTCGAGGGTAGATAGGCAGATTTAGGTGAGAGCAACAAACCGGGACAGCTTGGGACTGGCACATGCAGAGGGAGGGAGATATATCCATACGTACCATATCCATCTTCAAACAAATAACTATTTATTAGGTCATCCGAGGTAGGGTAGGTGGCAATGACGGATCGCCCTTTTCCAGAGCCTAACTAACTTAGATTTGTGCTGCGAATACCAAAGTTTCTTCATCGCCCATAACTTAACCTGAACAACACCCTATTTTCACTATCACTACCCACAGAGGCCCAGTCAGACAGCACTGTAACGGAATAGTTGACATCTGACCAGATCTCTCTATCTTGCTAGCAGTGGATTTTTCGTCCCTGTCCCCGTTACCAAGGCCACGGCCACATTGACCCCATGTGCCCCACGCCGGGTAAATGGCCTATCTCTACGGAGTACCCGTCTCCCCACCATCCGAGATATGCATTGACAGGGGGGTTTAGTTAGGGGCCAGCACGCACAAGAGGTTGCATTACCGGGACTCGTAACTCTCGAGATCATTGCCCAGCGCGCGCTGACCATGCCCTTTCTCGACCAAGATCTCCAGCCGTCGAGACGTCTGTCGGCTGTTCCTACTCGAAGAGGGACCCATGCCTCATCATGCGTGTTGCATCGAGGGTCAAGCTTTCAGCAGGGCGATACCGATCTGGAGGTTAGTGGCTCATGCTGGGGCTATCAAAGATATGTTCGGCCTGCAGGCAAAAGCCCACATGGTGAGTTGGTGGGCATTGATAGTCCTAGATATCATGTTAAGCTTGAATTGAGGCTTCTGTGTCTACTATAAGATGCGGACCCGGCAAGATAGGTATACGTAACGTGAATATTTTAGCTACTCGACTACTGCCCGTGGTGCGGTAGCGTAACTAGCTCGATTCAAATGCCTCTATTCCCAATGTCCGTTGGGGCACATCACGACGACCAATCACCTCCAAATCAAACCAGGTTGCCAGGAATCATCTTCCTCCGCCCTTCGGCCCCGTTGTGGAGAGAGACTCACCCCTGGTCTCGACAAGCCTAGTGCTCCCAAAACCTTGGCAAACAACCCTCCCAAGCCACCAACGAATCTGCTGCACACGCTTTGTACTGCGAGTTAGCAGCGCCTTCGGAATCACAACTACCAGCCGAGTCATGTCTCCCGTTCCCCCACATCGAGAAACTACAGTAATAATTACATAGTCCAGAGGAGACCGGCCCGGCCCCTCTCTCACCTCGGGAGTTTGTTTACCTGCTTGTCCCTGCAAATCGAGAAATGGGCCCTGATTCTCTTACCCTGGTCTACAGCTGCATGGCTTATCATGGCACCACCCACCCCATGGGCCGTTGCCGTCCCCAGGTCTATCCAGCTCCAAGGGAGCGCGGTAATACTTGGGGTCCTCAATTCATTGTCATGACTAGGCTGGCTCTTTTTTCAGAAACCCCGGGCCGGCTTGTGATGAACCCTGGAGTCCACATAAGGTTGCAGAGCCATGATCACTTACATTCTTAAAAGAAGCCAAGTCCCCCCTGGTGTGTTCTCTCAAGACGTTGCCCCCATCACCTCACTCCAAGTACCTTGTAACTCAAGTTGAAGGTGGCTCTTTTCCTTGGGATTGAACTGTTCACATCACGTCTCTCTCATTGTAAATCGCCATCATGGGTTTCCAAAATGACCCCGAGTCAAAGGGCGCCGATATGCCTACCACGTCCGACACAGCCCCGGGCGTGCTCCTCGACAACAACCATGTCGACGAGACATACGGTCGAACCCAGCGAGGTCTCTCGCCGCGTCACGTCCAGCTCATGGCCATCGGTGGCTCGATCGGTACTGGTCTCTTCGTTGGTATCGGTGGTGTTCTCTCCAAGGCTGGTCCTCTCTCTGTCGTCCTCGGTTACCTCATCTGGGGTGTCTTCTTCGTCTGGCCTTGCAACCTGTGTGTCGCCGAGATGTGCTCGTATCTGCCTATTCGTGGCTCCATCTTCGAGCTGGCTGCTCGCTTCGTTGACCCTGCCCTCGGTGAGTTTGCTTCCAGCCAACAACGATAGGGCTTCCATTAACAACAAAAGGTTTTGCTATGGGATGGACCTACTTCTACGCCGGTCTCATGCTTGTCTGTGTCGAATATAGTGCCGTTGCAACGCTGATGCAATTCTGGGTTCCCGATATCAATCCTGCCGCTTGGGTTGCCATGGCTATGGTTATCTGTGTCGGGCTCAACGTTGTTGCTGTCAAGTGAGTACTCTCAGTCTCAAATCATCAGGATATCATTCTGACCAGACTCGCTCAGGTACTATGGTGAAGCCGAATTCATCATGGCTTCGCTCAAGGTCATCCTCCTCTTTGGTCTCCTCTTTATCACTCTGATCACCATGTGCGGTGGCAATCCTCAGGGAGATGCCTATGGGTTCAGGTACTGGGGCGGAGGAAAGGCCATGAAGCCCTACCACGCTGAGGGAGATCTTGGTCGTTTCTGCGGATGGTGGAAGGTCGTCCTCTATGCCGGTTTTACCATTGCCGGTCCCGATATGATCTCTCTCTCGTCCGGTGAGATCGCCAACCCTCGACGAACCATCCCCCGCGTCGCCAAGCTCATCTTCTACCGCCTGGTCGGTTTCTATGTCCTTGGTGTCTTGGCTGTTGGTGTTATCTGCAGCTCTGAGGATTCCCGCCTGCTTGGTGCTATCGAGGACGGAGCTCCTGGTGCTGCTGCTTCTCCCTGGGTCATTGGAAGTGAGTCAAAGTTGCACTGCTATTAGTGGCCTAAGAAACAGAACTGACATACGGCTTTAGTCGAGAACCTTGGTATTCGTGGCCTCCCTCACTTGATCAACTTTCTCATCCTCACCTCCGGTCTCTCTTGTGGAAACGCCTACCTCTACTCTTCATCCCGAACTCTCTACGGTCTTGCCCGTGATGGCCAGGCCCCCGCGTTCCTCATGAAGTGCACAAAGGCCGGTGTACCGATCTACTGTGTCCTTGCCGTCAGTGTCATTAGCTGCATCACCTTCCTCGTCGCCGGCGAGTCCTCCGTCACTGTCTTCTTCTGGTTCGTAGACTTGACCACCACCGGCCTCATCGCAACCTACACCATGATGCTGCTCGTCTTCGTCGGCTGGTACCGAGCCCGTGTCGCGCAGGGTCTTGACGCTACGACTCTTCACTATCTCGCCCCTCTCACTCCCTGGTCTGCTTACCTCGGTCTGTTCCTTGGCGTCGTCGCTCTCATCTTCATCGGGTTCGACAGCTTCGAGCCCTGGAACACCCAGGGTTTCGTCACTGGCTACTTCTGCCACGCTTACGCTATTATCCTCTTCGTCGTCTGGAAGGTGCTTAAAAGGACCAGGTTTGCCAAGGCTGAGACCGCCGATCTTATTAGCGGCAAGGCCGAGGTGGACGCTGAGTGTAAGCACTGGGAGGAGGGCGGTATCGAGGAGAACTGGCAGCGCGAGCTGGCGGCTATGCCTCTCTGGAGGCGATGCTGGGAGCGTATGTGGTAGATGTAGTTCGCGAGAAGATATACCCTGAAAGATTATTAGACTTGCCCAAATAACTTAGCAATACTATGTTTATTCGTTCTACTCAACACTTGCTTCGTGGATGGTGCATCTGTGCTGTTTGATAATTCCGGGTGCAAGAACATGTTAAAATAAAAAGGGCTTGATATAGACAACGTCAACAAACATTGCATCGTGCTCTTTACTTGATCTATTCCCGCTTCTCCAAAACCAAGGCATGTTAGAATTTGAGTGCATGACAAGGAGGCTAGAATAGGGCTTGCTAGAGTAAGTACAGTGCCTCTAGATTGGGTTCTTTATATGCCACGCCTATAGCAAGAAATGAAGTCTGTTGTCTCTCATGCTAGGGGCCTAGTCTTGTCGTGTCCCATCCCCCTGCCTTTCCTTCTAGACCAAGCTCAGTGTGATGCACTCTGTGTCTTTGGTCATGGCAACCTGGTTGTCTTGTTCGTCTGGTCTCTTTAAGTCACAGGAAGGCAGCATTCACTACACCGCTGGCTAACATGTAAGGCCTCGGGCCCGGACAGATTATTTCAAGGGGTCCAAAAAGAGGCCTGTATGAAAAGTGGTAAGGAATATATTTCTATATTTGCTTTCGCGTATAGTAGTCCGCCATGGTAGCACCCACTTCGTGCCGAGTCATATTGCAAAGGAATGCGAAGAGAGGAGCCTTTTACATGTCCAGATAGAATGAGGATCCCTTTGTCCCCGTTCAAAGTGCAGGTCTGGTTGGTAGAACCTTTGTTTCAGGGTGATGTTATATGTTGTTTTTAAAAATTTGGGAAATTTCTTATTTCGTGCCCTGGATGGAATCCAAGACCTGCCGGTTGCCATCAAGCCGAATCTAGCTGGCACTCTTGAGAGCTGAAGCGTCGAGAGAGTTGGCAAGTAATAGGTCAAAGCAATTAAAGGCACATTTCACTAAGTATCATCCTTAGGTATGCATCGAATATGTTCAACACCTTTCAATATACCCTGAAGGGATTTACGTTTAGAGTCAACACAGCCCACATACAATGCCTCCTCCACTTCGTATTTAGAAGATTGACCAGGGATTTATTTAAACAATGCCTTACGAGGATTAGTCGAAGCAGCAAAAGGACCGCTAGCGAGACAAGCCAAGAAAACCTGTCGAACCAGGATCACGGGATATACGCGAGTTCCTTCTATGAGGGGTGCTACAGCCGAGCACCGCCCCCC
>JADDON010000109.1:0-42156 GCA_017140175.1 Fusarium staphyleae
TAATATTAATAAAGTAGGGATAACCTTAATTAGGTAGGGTTATTAATAATAATTATAGTAGGGCTTATTTAAATATCTATAATTATTAAGTAAAATAATAGTACCTTTACTTAGGCGTATTGCCTACCTATAAAGAGGTAGCTATATTCTTTTTATGAGTTAAGGGCATTTTTGCTGGTTATGGTACCTCCCTACTTAAGGAATAAAAGTCAGGGGTGGCCGATATGTAGGCCCCCTTAGTAGAGCAATGTTCTGTCCGTGCTTGGTACTTCTCCACCACACGCTACCATATCAACACTGATTTTGGAGAATTCTTTGATTGTTGTATCGTACATAGGTATTGACCATTTTATTTCAACCCAATCTTATACGGTCGTCTTATTTATGGTTTCCTCTGCCTTCTGCTTCCACTCCTGGCGCCACCTCGAGAGCGGAGGCCGCCTCTCGACGACATCTCCCGCAGACCATAGCATGCGCTTCTTGTCTGTTTCTTCGGAGACTTCGTTATCAGGGCAGATGATGTAGAACTCGTTCTTCCCCATCTTCTCATAAAGATACTCCGCAACCTGGTCGGGCGCCCAGGCACCAGCCGGCTTCTCATTTACTTTGGCACCAGTCTATACAAAAGTCAGTATCATGCTGTGGTCTTCATCCTGCAGCTGACTTACCATGCCAGTATGTGTCCAGCCGGGGACGAGCATGTGGACGCTTGTGCTTGCGTCCTTGAGGTCCCAGCTCAAATGCTCAGCTAGGGATTTCACTGCGGCCTTGGAAGCATTGTATGCCGGGTTGCCAGGAGGGTTCGTGATGCCTTGCTTGCTGCCAGTAATCACAATGCTGGTAGCCTTGGACTCGGAAGCGGTCTTAATGACAGGGAGAAAGGTGTTGATACCATGGATCACACCAAACAGGTTGGTGTCTAGGGTCTATGGTTCATTAGCATCGCGCGCGAGTTGAAGATCCTCAAGCCAAGAACTCACATTGCGGAAATAATCCTCATCGCCCCAGCTTCCCTTCAATCCTCTTCCTGCGTTCAAGACCAACAGTTCAACGCTCCCGAACTTTTCAAGAGCAAGGCTCTTCAGGGTCTGCCACTCCGAGGGAACAGATACGTCCACTTTAGAAGTGAGGACGTTCTCATCGTCGGGAAAGTGGTCTTTGGTCAAAGCCTCAAGAGCCTTATCATCAACATCAACAAGCAAAGTACGCATGCCCTTGCGACGACAGATCTTGGCGATGGCTAGCCCGATGCCAGATCCAGCACCAGTGATGAGGGCGGTGGAGCCAGAGTTAAAGACCGCAGTAGGAGACATTGTGATGAGTGTCAATGGCTACGCTGAAATTGTTTGTTCTAGAGTGAATGATGGCTTGAAGGCAGTCGATAGCTTCTTAAATTATACACGCCAATTACCCCACCAGCGAATGATCTCGAAAAATATCCGTTCCCGGACATAGCGGACATATGTTGTCATCCGCGTCACGGCTTGCATCAGTAGTGGATACAAGCGGCGCCGTGGAGATACTAATAGTTGAAGGTGACAAAATAAAGGCTGTGTACAGAGTGTAGTTCTGCTCACATATTGCACATCTAATTCAGTCTGCTATCTTTGGCATGCAGTTCCATTTATACCCCACTTGCCCCTCTCATGGTCAAAGAATGAGAGGGGTGATAATAATTGTACCGGGATAACCTTCAAGGTGTCTTTCCAAGTAAGACTATATATAGTTCATATACTCTAATCAAAATGATGCTCTAATATTAACGCAGTGCGGCAGTAAGGTGTTGTATAGAATACGGCTCTCCTCCACAGATCAAAAGATCACATTCGATCTTAAAGAAGAGAAGAGCAAAAAGGGAAATAACATACAACAGCGGGGGTTCGCTGGTCGTCACCGACCCAACTACTAATCCGCCCCTCACAGTTTTATCGATGGGAGAGCGGACGGGATCCCGAGCTTTCCTGTGGGTATGGTCGTATGTGCTTGAAGTTGAGCAAAATCGCGATATTAGAGACACTTTTTAACTGCAGCATCGTCATCACGTGATATTTTATGTCGATAGAATACATATGATATCCAAAGGCGACGTCATGACGCTGTCTCATTTCATCACCACGTCACTCCAACAACAACCCAGTTACTCCGACAAGTCTACAACTTCACGATGCAAACAAGAAACAAAAAGAATACACAGCCTACTCCCACTGGACAAAATCCCCTAACGGATACTCCTGCGAAACACAATGCCCTCAAGACGACAAGGACAAACAAAAGGGCGCGTCCCCCAAGTAAAACTGAAGCGGGCCCCTCGCAGAAGAGGCAAAAGGCAGGCAACACACTCTTCCTCGACGATGACTACGAGTCAGATGAGTGGGTACATACCCCTAGCAGAGGTCGTGACTTACGGGAAATGCTCGATCAAATCTGCGACCCGCTCGTTAAGCAAATGGACGAGCTAGAGACGCTCGTGGAAAAGTCATTAAACGAGCAGCTCAGGGCGGATGCTGCCAATACGCGGTTGAGAGTCGAGTCGGCAAATCTCAAGGCACAGTTAGCCTTACTGGAGACTCCAGAGGCTCAAGAATCCCAAGAGCCTGCCAGTCGTAGGGCCTCTACGCGCAACCGCAAAAAGACCGTGAAGTGGGCGTCAGAATCGCCCAAGAATAAGGCACAGACGAGGACGCCGCAGGCGGATAAGAACCATACCGACCACAGTGATATTATAGCAGACTTGGAGATTGCACAAACTGACCTATCTAGCGACGCTTGAGCCTTGCAAGCAACAATGGCGGCGCTGCCACTATTCTAATGGCGTTGTCTAGGTGCTCGAGCAGAGTATCATAGGGTTGTATTTAGCTCAGGGTCGATGAGTTTCAAGGTTCCGCCCTGCTCAAGCAATGCGATATGTTCGCCTAAAGTTGACAGTCAATGTTTGAGCTCGAGAAACCAGACGCGAGATAGCACTTACTTGCCACAGCCCAGCGCTTTGATAAACGTTCCAGGGAGGCTACGGTAAGCGTCAAAGCACGTCGCATCTCCGGTTCATGTTCCTCGCGTATGAACCATGCACACGTATTTGCAGCAACGTAAAACCCCCTCGACATAAATGAACAATCAGACTGCATCTCCACTAATCTAAGAACCGCGTGACAAGCTATATCTCTAAGTCCTTGTACGCTGAGGCTTTGCATTTCTGTCTCCAAGCCAATACGTGCTCGGTTCGTGACGCCAGGGGCATCCGGGCAACCGTATGTACTGCCTAATAGTTGGCGAGCAGAAAAGCAAATAGCGACGGCAGCGGGAGGTGTCGATTTGGAAGACAAGCCAGCAAACTGGTCTAGAGAAAGTTGTAGGGAAGATAGTGCTCGGTGAAGACTCCGGCCCTCGTGGAGGATATCTGCCAGCTCCTCTGAAGAGCACTTTATCTTGGTTTCTCTGTGTCGAATGACTTTGCTAAGAATATGAGCTGCTTGGCACGTTCGAGCGAACGAGCCCAGGCTTGAGACGTCGCTGAAGGATGCCGTGTAAAGTGGCTGGCTAGGCACTGCCTTACCCATGCCCCAGTCATCGTCGTTAACTGGCAATAGCTCATCGGGGCATGGCTCTGATGCAGCAAATGGTAAACCGCTTGTATCTATGTTGATGAATCTAGTACGAGCCGATGTCTTTCGGTTAGTCTGTGACATTCTGGAAAGTCCGAGTGCTATGACCAACTTATCGAGTATATATATGGCCCACCACGTTCTGCGCTGTTCTTCCCTTGAGCTCCATGTATCAGCCAGCTTGAAAAGTTGTTGAGCATCCCTGTTGTGCCATCCCATCAGAGTACCCAGGCGGGCTGCACGACCAATGGTGAGATATGCGGCGGGGTGAATAGCATGGGAAAGCTCATAGACGGCGAGAAGCACAAGAGACTGAATGAGTCTTAAAGATACCAAGCCAGAGTTTTCGGCAGCAGAGCAAAGAGACTTTGTTAAGATGTATAGAGGGTTTTGAGCAGGCGATGAATCTTTGGGAGTAGTGATACAGACTTTTATGCACAAGAAGACGAGATCGCGGCAGGCATCAGGTTCAGTGAACTCGGCATGCATGAGTCGTTTTCTGCTGATCATGGGAAGCCACTCATGTACAGATGAGAAGTAGTCTTCAACATCAGTAGCTTCAAGGTGCTCAGATATAAGTCGCTGTAAGTGGGGTTGAGGATCTGAGGCCAAGGCGTTGATTGAATTGAATGGAATAAAGTAGTTCGTGTCTAGAAAGAAGAATGACGGGAACTTCTCCAGTGAGTCGCCGATAAAGGGTAACAGGCTTGAACTCTCAGCAGTTTGGCTGGAATCAACGCTTGAATGTGTCGTGCTATTGGGATACTCGCACGTCTTACCAAGACGTCCACACTTTTGTTTGGCATCAGTCCCGTGTAGTCCCTTTGAGATCCGATCCAAAACGTACGAGTGAGCATGACGGTGTAGCTTTATCGCACTTTCTCTTCAGCCGTCTTCCATATGGGTTAGGTTATGAGTTCATCTCTAATAGAGCAGTGACGTACCGACAAGCTCGACAAGCATTACGGGCCTTCATGAGAAGTGATTTCTAAGCGAGTCGCCAACACAGATGTGGAGTAAGCGTCTGTGATTCAAGTTGACACGATCAAGTGGTGAGGTGCAGTGCGCTGTTGCGTGTCAGCTGGAGGAAATGAAGAAGAGAGCGGACTGGAGCGGGTGGGCATGTGGTGAGGAGCGGACATGGAGCGGACTTTAATGGGGCCGTCAAGCCGACAGACCATACACAGCAACCTGATCTTAAACCGATTCCATGGTATTATGGTGCTTCAAAACAGGGCATGGCCTTTGGACGCAGTCATGGTGGACAATCACAAAGTGGAGGTGACCAGATATTAGAAATCAATCTTTGGAATCCTTGCTTGTAGAGGGCTATAAATATACGAGTTATCGACCGGCTATTGAAACTCTCACAAAGATATCGAATCATCTAGCTCAAGTCCAAAGCTACTCATCATTTACGAGATACCTTCAATCGCACCAAGTATGCCTGGGGATAACCTCATTGTTGTCTTGGGCGCCACAGGTGGCCAAGGCGGATCAGTTGTCGACACTTTTCTCCGCGAACCGGGTTGGCGAGTCCGCGGCATCACTCGTGATCCCTCAACCGGCAAAGCGAATGGCCTTAAAATCCGTGGTGTCGAAGTTGTCCAGGCCGATATGGACGATCCTGCCTCCCTCGCCGAAGCCTTCACGGGTGCTAGCGCTATCTTCGCCGTCAGTGATTTCTGGGGCATCTACTATGACCCGGCGACCAAGAATGATCTCGAGGCCGGAGAGGTGCTCAACGAGCGGGCGAAGCAGCGTGAGACTCGGCAGCTCAAGAATGTCATTGATGTTGCTGCACAGGTTCCAACGCTTGAGAGGCTCGTGTTTTCGTCACTCCCAGCTATAAACAGACTATCTGGAGGAAAGTATACTCACGCGTACCATTACGACTCCAAGGCCATTGCGGAACATTATGGAAAACAGCATCATCCAGATCTTTGGTCTAAAACGAGCGTCTTCAAGCCGGGTTATTTTTTGAGTAACTTTGTCCTTCTTCCCATGGGCCAGCCGAAAAAGGTGACTCTCACCTCAGCACGCGAACGGAAAAGCCCCCCTGCTAAAGTTGCCACAGAATGAAGATGGAAGTGTTGAGTTCGTATCAATGCTGGACCCAGACATTAAGATTCCCTACATCGCCCATGATGAAGACTCCGGACCTTTTGTCAAGGCTCTCGTCAACGAAGCCCCCGGGAAGAACATCACGGCGTACCGGGAATGGCTGACATTGCGTGAGCTTGTCGAGATCTTCAGTGAGGTGACAGGATATGAAGCTCGGGCAGTTCAGCTTCCCTTGGGCGAGTTTGGCTTTGGCTGTCCGCCCGGGTTGAAGGACGAGATTCAAGAAACATTTGCCTTTACCAACGAGTACGGACTTGAAGGTCGCAATGATCATGATATTAGTTACCCGCATGATGTAAGTCATCAGGAACCTACCTGCTCCGCTGCCTCTCTGACATTCGCTTTTAGTTGAAGTCGCCCCCTGAGCTTGGTAGTGTTAGGGACTGGCTTAAGAAACAGGATTGGTCTAAGGCATTGAGGTCCTAGGTCTTGATATCTTGACTCTTGAATATAGCGCTGCAATCAACGGAAGAAGATAATCACGATATATCCACGACAGAAGAAATCACATCTGGCTTCAGTGCTTCACCTTGATTTCTAAAGGTGTTTCTGCGGATTCACGTTCCGACCGATTCCACTACTCGGAATGAGTTCACTGGAACTTGGTTTGATGCGGATATGGTGAAACTGCTACTTCTTCAGTACGGGCCGTGGCCCGACCGTTATTAAAGATGCTGCCGTCCTAGTCCAAACACTTGTTCTTAACCTGGTGCCAGTAACGTTATACTCCGAGTTGAGCTAATGAGAGTATGCAAATGTCAATCACTGCGCCCGAATGTCTCATGATTGCTGAGCCACTGATGCCTCCATACCAACTCACACACGGAAGTAGCCTATGGCAACCCCGATGTGAGACAAGGAAGCTCGAGATCAAGCGACCAAAATCTGGGTATTCGATAGGCGTTTCGCTCGTCATAGAAAGTCTAGTTAGAAAGTCCATGGAACTCGGGTAGATTGATACTCGGAGATAGTGCGGAGTTTGTGCGCTGTATTGTTGAGCCATGGTCAGCTCAAGTCACATGCCAAAGGGATTTCTCTCCTCCCAACAAAAGAACGGCACAACCGGAAAACCACGTGACTACCTTTTGTTCCTCTGCTGACGCAAGCCCCCATGTCAATCACAGGGATTGGGATCCAGTTGCGCCTTGCCTGTTGAGGGGAAAAGGTCTTGCTGCAAAGAGGCGAAAGCGTCGGAGAATCAGATTCTCCGGATGCGGTGTTCCCGGCTCGCCCTGTCGGATAGCGGAACGCCAGCTCTGCCGCTTCTACAAGCTCTGCTATTACTGGCCCGCAACCTTGAGACGCATTATTATCCCGTACCCAAATCTACACGGGGACATCGCATCTACGACTTTCAAGTTGGGCATCCACTTTGTCCCTCTTTCATCAACATCGTATTTTAATTTCTTCAGTTTTTCTACGCAGAATTGACCCTGTGCAAGAACTATCAGTCTCTCCTTTCATCACCTACCAATCTCCCGCAGCCTCGTCATGAGTGCTTCCTCCAGCGTCGCCCGCAGGGCGGTTGTCCGGAACCCCTTGCTTAGGAACAGTGAGTAATGGCCTTGTCGGCTACATCGCCGGTTCTCGTTCGTACCAACGTCGTTGTACTGACTCTAGCGCAGCCAACGCTCTCGCCCGAGGTGTTTCTCCTGCCGTCCTCAGCCGTCATGTCAGCCGTCACGCAAAGATACCAGCCATTGCTCTATTGATCCCGATGCGATCAATGAGCACCGAACATCATCGCCCCGACGCCCCCCCCTCTGGACCGCCCCCGGGATTCAACGCCGAGCAGGCTAAGAAGCCTCTTCCCAAGGATGCCAACACCGCAGTTGCCAAGAAGGAGGACAGCAAGTTCGGTGCAAAGCCTGCAGACGCCGCTGTTCTGAAGCCCGCCGATGCATCAGCCTCACCAGAGGCCCCCACAACAGAGGTTGTGGGGACAAACGAGGGCGTCATGGAGAAGCAGGATGCTGCTAAGAAGGAGAAGGAGGAGAAGAAGTTGACCATCTGGCAAAAGGTCAAGAAGGAGGCTCACCACTACTGGGACGGCTCCAAGCTGCTTGGCACTGAGATCAAGATCAGTTGGCGACTGGCCCTCAAGATGGCGGCTGGATACGAACTCACCCGCCGCGAGAACAAGCAGCTCCAACGAACAGTCCAGGATTTGGGCCGGTTAGTGCCCTTTTCCGTCTTTATTATTGTACCTCTGGGTGAGGCGCTTCTGCCTCTGGCCCTAAAGCTCTTCCCCAATATGCTCCCCAGCACATTCGAGGGGCAAAAGTCCAAGGAGGCCAAGGCCACGCTCCTGCGGTCAACACGTAAGGAGGTCAGCGGGTTCCTCCGCCAGACACTCGGCGAGAGTCTACCGTTGAGCCAGGCGACAACACAAAAAGAGGAATTCTCCACCTTTTTCCGCAAGGTGCGAGCTACAGGCGAGGCCCCGAATGCTCAGGATGTCATCAAGGTCTGCAAGGTGTTCCGCGATGATCTGACACTGGACAATCTGTCACGACCTCAGCTGGTTTCCATGTGCCGTTACATGAACCTCAACACATTCGGAACGGACATGATGCTTCGATATCAGATTCGCCACCGCATGCGCCAGATCAAGCGAGACGACAAGGCCATTGCCTACGAGGGTGTTGACAGCCTGACTGTTTCCGAGCTGCAGGGAGCCTGCGCAGCCCGCGGTATCCGAACACATAGCGTTTCCCCCGCACGGATGCGCAATGACCTTCAGACCTGGCTCGACCTCCGACTCCGCGATGGTGTTCCCTCAACACTTCTGGTGCTGAGCAACGCCTACATGTACGGCCAGGGCTCTGGCGAGGGATCAAGCCAGATCGAGGCTCTTGTCGGTGTCATGTCTGCGATTCCCGAGGAGCTGTACCACGAGATCGAGCTCGAGGTCCACACTGCCGAAGGGGCGGCTACCAACAAGCAGCGTCTCGACGTCATCAAG
Organism: Fusarium staphyleae; assembly: GCA_017140175.1. NCBI lineage: Eukaryota > Fungi > Ascomycota > Sordariomycetes > Hypocreales > Nectriaceae > Fusarium > Fusarium staphyleae. Next base: position 8,692 of record JADDON010000109.1, read on the forward strand.
GAGCAGCAGGATCTTATTGAGGATGAGGCGGAGCAGGACCAGGCCAGCACAAGCTCTGGCTTCGCCACGCCCCGGGATGTGGACGATATCGACGAGAAGGAAGAGCGTCAGGCCATGGCCGAGGCCGAAGGTCTCGGCAAGAAGCAGGTGGGCGAGATGGTCGATGCTGAGATGGAGCTGAGCAAGGCCGCTGAGACTGCCGAGACAGTGGAGGCTGAGATCAAGGCGAGTGCCGGAGCTGCAAAGCAGCGACAGCAGAAGGAGCAAGAGCAGAAGTGAGGAAGCGAGCTCCTGTGTACCACGACTACGTGAGAACCCAACGGGTTGTTTCATATGTATGAATGTATGGTAGGGCATCAGGGCGGGATGGGAATAGGCGCTGTATCAAAACGGGCCCTGGAGAGGACCGCAAGAGATTACCACTACTACTTGGGATAGACAAGTCTCGACACAGGAAAGCAAATAGACTCCTTTTTTTTGTTCCATTATAGGAGTTTTCCATGAACTGAGGAATCAAAAGACTGTTCAATGGCCTGTGAACGTGATTTACTAATTATTGTTATTCTTCCAACTTAGAACCTGGTAGTATCTATCAATGAAGCTTACAATAGGAGCTTGAGCTGGCTGCGTTATCGAGGCCCCAGCCTTAAGTTAAATACCTGGATCTCAGGTGGACGTTACTTTTAGCCGATGCGAAATGCGAAACAGTTCACCTACTCAAGGACATTCAAGTCTGGCTATTATTTAAGCGTGAGTTTTATTAGTATTGTGCTACTTGTGCTGTATTCACGATATCCCAATCATTAGCAATGTCCTCTCTTTGCAGCCTGATGTCATAAAAGTCCCCTCGATCTCCGGTGGTCCCTGCGCCACAAGCTCCCCCACATCCACTTATGAACTCACCGTGGGCTTCAACCTCCCGCCAACTCCGCCCACCTCGAACCTCGAACATCGCCAGCACTCAGCCTCGCCTTTTCTCTCTCATCTCATTCTCGTTATCGCGACTGTATACGATATAGCATCTACGCCGGCTTGTACGAGCCATACTCTACAATCACCCGTCCCTCCGGCAATGACGGCCATGGATCAACAAGACGACTTCTCCAACGTGTCGTGGAGCGAACACGTCCACGACCAGACTTCTCGCCCTGTGCCCCCCGGCGAAGAGCCTGGCCATGATATGACGGCGCCTGGGAGTGGTCTCGAGAGGGATGCGCCTCCGCTGGGGACGGAGAAGCTGGAGTGCACCGTCAACACGCCCATCAAAGAGAATGACGGCACCAAAGATGCATTTGTCTCGTACCTGATCACCACCAATGTATGTACGCCTTCGTCTTTCAATATATTCATTCTCTAACAGACCAAGTCCACATTCTCCTCGTTCCAGCGCTCAACCACCACCATCCGCCGTCGCTTCACCGACTTCGTCTTCCTCTACAAGCAGCTCACCCGCGACTATCCTGCCGCCGCCGTCCCTCCCCTGCCGGACAAGCAGCGCATGGAGTACGTCCGCGGCGACCGCTTCGGCTCCGACTTTACCGCTCGTCGCGCCCACTCACTCGAGCGCTTCCTCATCCGCTTGTCGCTCCACCCTACGCTGCGCCGCGCCCCGATCCTGCACACGTTCCTCGAGAGCCCCGACTGGAACGCCACCATGCGAAGCCGGAGCACGCGCGGCAGCTCTGCTAGTGATCCCGGGTCCGCGGGCGTGTTCGACAACTTTGCCGATACCTTTATCAATGCGTTTACCAAGGTGCACCGGCCGGATCGGCGCTTTACCGAGGTCAAGGACAAGAGCGACAAGCTCGACGATGATCTCGGGCATATTGAAAAGGTCATTGCCCGTGTTGCTCGTCGCGAGGCTGACCTCGAGGTGGATCTACGTGATCTTGCAGAGCAGTTCCAGAAGCTTATCCCTCTCGAACCCCACGTCGAGCCAGCTGTCCATGCATTTGCTGCTTCCATCGAAGACACGGCGACTCACCTCCGAAAGCTCAAGGACGTGACCGATCAAGACTACCTCGGATCTCTACGCGACATGCAGGCCTACTCCATCGCCCTGAAGAACCTCCTCAAGGCACGTGAACAGAAGCAGCTAGACTACGAGCAGCTAACCGAGTACCTCAACAAGTCCACAACAGAGCGCGACACCCTCCAGTCAGGCCACGGCGCCGGCTCCGGCGCCGGCGGCTTCTTCCGGTCCAAGATCGAAGACGTGCGCGGCGTGGACCACGAGCAGGCGCGGCGCGAGAGGGCGCGCAAGCTGGAGCTGCGCGTGGAGGAGCTGACGCACGAGGTGGAGAGCGCGCGCAAGACCAGCGACATGTTTGACGACGAGGTGGTCAAGGAGGTGGCCGACTTTGAGCGCATCAAGCGCATCGAGATGAAGACGCAGCTGGGCGGGCTGGCGGACGCGCACGTCGAGTTCTACGGCGAGGTGGTGGACATCTGGGAGAAGTATGTGCAGGAGATGGACAAGGAGGGCGTGGAGCGTCAGCTTGGACTGGCGACTTGAGGGCGTCCGTATATGAGGGTGTTTGCTTTGGGCGTTTATTAGGATATGGCGTTTGGGGGATGTGGTAGATAGCATTGATATCGAGACAACTATGTTTCACGGAACAACTGGTCCTTGCTTTACCTTGCCGAGTGGTCGTATAGTATGGTCGTTGTCGTAGTGTTTCCAGGGCTTTCTTCGTATCGTGTTTGAGCTGTAGATCATAGATGTAGTACAACAGAGGTTGCCTGTGCCTCGCTGTTAGTCGCTCGAATCAGTGATAGGCCAGTCTGAATTAACATATCGAAAGATCTGAGGAAGGTTTGTTGATGATGGCTCTATCGTTATAGAGTAACGCATAGGTGCCACAAATGAATATGAGGTCCGCTAGGAATATCCAGTGGCAATCCCATGCCACTCACTCAGGTATCAGCCTCGAGGAGACCCCACGAGCCGAAGGCTTTGCGGTGGATGTATCTGTTAAGTGTGATGGTATATTATGACGGATGCTCAAGTTAGGAGTGTGTGGCTCGAGCCTGAGAGATTTGGGGTTCCCCGTCGACAGTCCCAGATAGTAAAGGAACTGTCTCCTGGTGCCTCTGGTAAGGGCTTCGACTTTTCATCAGGGTTCTCTTGCAGCAAGCCAGTCGCCCAATGGTAGTGACATAGGATCTGTGCAATATGAGCAGTGTGAAAGACACTCGACAGCTTCAAAGGTTGTAGTTGACATTGTTTATCATGCAATTCTTTCTCAATACAATTGTCAAAGATGCCCAGAGAACCCATACATCTTGCGAACGCCAATCCAACGTCTATTGACTAAAACATTTTGTACCATCAATACAAAGAGCCGTAAACTCCGTACATCCTATGCAACAATCCCTGAGCCAGTATGGGGCCCCGGTATCATGATCCAATGCTTGCCTGTACTGAACGATCTGTAACATCAACGCCCACCGCCCAGAGGTTTCCTCTCATCCTTTTCGTCCACGCTATCGTCGTCGCTGTCTTCTCCCACAGCATAGTGGTCCGCGTCGTCATCCGCCAGTCGATCATGCGACCGATCACGGTTATCCGGATAGTCCTCAAACTGCTCGTCGTCGCTGCCCTCGGCGAAAGCGTCATACAGCTCCCCGCCGCGGGTCCTGCGCCTCTTGCCATCTGCTAGCTTCTCTCCCGAGTTGAGGCCCTCGGCCTCTGCCTCGTCGATGAGTTCGAATTCGTAGTTGTTGCGCGAGTCATTACGAAGACGGCGGCGACGGGCGACCCAAAAGTAGACGCCCAGGCCGCAACAGAAGGCTGCTATAAAACCAACTGCTCCATAGATCCAGATCTGTGCCTTCTTTGAGGCACCAAAGGACGGAAGCCACGAAACCCACGACGATGAAGCTGACGTCGTCTCTTGGGCGGCTTCTTCGGTGCTCGTAGCGCCATCATCCTGGGTCTCGCTGGGTCTAGCTGGCTTTGTGGGTCGCGCAGGGTGGTCCGTAGGTTTCTCTGCAAGTCCTTGACTAGTGGTCTGCGGGGCAAGTGATGTTGTAGAGACAGCCAGTGTCGTGCTCTGAACAGTCTTGTCGTGGTCATCGTCATCGTGGGCATCAGGCATAGGCAAGAGGCTCGCCTTGTCGGCATCGATGGCCTCACCCCATAGCTTCAGGCGCCAATCGGTAAACTTGCCCTTGAATTGGTTCCGCTCCGTGTCTCTGACAACAATGGTCCACTTTCCAACACCAGATTCTCCCCTACTCGCATGTTAGCACAGGAAAATCATAAATGACATGAACAACGTACCAGTGCACAACACTCATAAAGGTCCAGTCAACGAACCCTTCTTGCTTGGCGTCGCCCTTACGAGAAACGGCAAGATGACTCACGACATTCTCCGGGCTGATGAGATCGACACTCAGATCGCCACGCCGATTATGTTCAACGTTCATGGTCACAGTAACGTGCTCCAGGCGTGCAACATTGGCATCCTTGAGCATGTCCTTGGTCACCTCATAAGTCACGGTGAGGCCGTCTCGGCCCTCGGGAATGTTCTTCTTGACGTGAATCCAGGGCGAAAAGTACCAAGTTTGAGGCTTGACCAGCTCCCAGTCCTTGGCCTTCTCGACCAACGCCCAAGAGTCAATTTTGCCATATCCGAAAGTGTGGCTGAACTTCTTGCCAATGGCTGTCTTCTGCTGGTTGCTCTCATCGCCCTCGATGGGCAGGGCCGTGTCCATGGCGAGGTATTGCAGATCTCTCCAGGACAAATCAGGCCGGACCTGCAGGACCAGGGCAAAGATGCCGGCAGCAAGGGGAGCAGCAGCCGACGTACCACCATGGGCCTTGTAACAGTTGTTCTTTCCGACATCCGTAGTGTGCTGAGTTGGTTAGCAAGGTTCCCGCGCTAAATCAGTAAGACTTACAATAGCATCGCCGCTACCACTGCTGTAGGTAACCACGAGTTGAGCAGAGCACTCTTCAGAGTAGAAGGGGTGCTGTCCAGTGCGGTCGACGGCTCCAACGGTGATGCTGTATATGGAGTTGGTGTAGCCGTCAAAGTTGCAGTTGTCGCCGGCGCCTGCACCGTTGCCGCTCGCGAAAACATAGATGGAACCAAGGCCACCTCGACCCTTCTGTATAGCCTTGAGCATTGCTCTTCGAATGATAACATCGGGAGCCTCCATGGTCTGGCCATCATCGGAAGGCCCCCACGAGCACGAGTAGATGTGATTGTCATCGTATTTGTACATCAAGGCCTCGGCCTCGTCAGCATCGCTAATAAGCTTGCTCAGAATTCGGAGGCCGGCGACCTTGGCGTCATAGGCGACACCGACACCACAAACATCATTTCGGGCTGCTGCCACTTCACCGGCACAGCGGGTACCGTGTCGGTCCTCTGCCAGCTCGGGGGCAGGCTCAGGGTCATTGTCGTTGAAGTCCCAGGAGCCCTCGGCAAAGTAGTTGGGCTTGAGATCGTCGCTGTGCATATCGAGGCCATCGTCGACGACAGCTACCGTAACATTTTGTCCTGTAATACCATCCAACCAGAGGCCCGTCACGTTGACATCATGTCCGACCTGGACGGAGTTGTAAAGGTGCCACTGTTCTGTAAAGATGGGATCGACAATTTCCAGCGTCTCCATAAGGGTCTTTTGGTACTGAACCGCATCGTCTCGGGATGCAACATCGCTAGTCTCGTAGCCGTCATCCTGGTGAGCCACGAGCCAATCCCTCGGTGTCGGAGGAATCACTCGCTTCTCCAAGGGCTTGCGAGCCTGTTGCTTCTTGGATAGGAGGATGCCATCGAGAGGGTCAGATCCACCGCTATCCCGTTTCCTCCTCTTGCGCTCCGATATTTCTCTTTTGATGACATCGTGTTCGACCTTGGGGGCACGGAATACGTGGTGGTCGTCGAGCTCACCGAGCTGGCCTTCATGGGAAAGCCCCAGGCGGCTAGCGACCTGCTCAGGAGACGTAGCGCTGTCGAGATGCAGGACGTAGTAGTCGTTGTTGGCGTAGTCTCGAGAAACTCTAGAGCCTTGAGCCAGAACAGCCAGGCCGGCGAGGCTCAAGGCCGAGGCGATCTTCATGTTGAGGCGAAGGAGGAGGGAGCCTTTGCGGCGCAAAGGGGGACGCAAGCAAACGAGAGCGAGAGTTTTAACACATCCAGGGAATCCGTAGGTCGGCGATAAAGAGCGAATCAAGAACTGAAAAGATGGCAAAATTAGTTTCAAGGCAGCAGATGCATTGCGATTTTCGAATCGGAGGAAGCTGACGGGTACGGGATCGCCACGCGCAGGGTCAAAGGGAACAAAGGACGCCGTGCTCGGTTACAGCCAACGTATTTTCGACGTAGGTTGCACTGCCTGATGTTGAGCGAAGATGGAATTATCGTACCTCGTGTTCAGCGAGAAACACGCTATGGTAAGAGTAAGCGCAAGGTTTGAGGGAGGATGGAGGATGAAGAAGCGCAAAGTTTAGGAGATGCTTTTGTCTTGCTGGTGATGTCGTGGCCTCGGCGACAGGAAGGTACAGAGGGTGGTACTTTCAGGCGCTGCCAGAATAGGGGACCAGATGTGCTAGGGGATGTGCTAATGCCTGCCCCAGGCCTGGAGCTGCGCCACACTCTAAACCTGGAGAGGCCAGTTGGCGCGTTTTGAACCAAATGCATCACGAAGTACTACTCTGTATCGGGAATGTACTTTTTAGTTTGACCAAGATTCCTCTGACAATGATCAACACAATTTTCATTCCTTACAAATGCCCTACTGTCTCTTAAGAACATGCTCTTCCCTTCTGTTTTCGTGACGTTTTCTACTTTTCCCAGCTACATTACGGGTCTGGATCTTCTACCAGTCATGCTCAAAGTTCATGATGACTGAAATATGCAACCAACCAATTGCACCTCCTGTTTCAAAACGCCACAGGTCCGCGCCACCTTTTACCAGATCTGCTTTGGCGGCTTTAGAACAGACCAGGTCTAGACTCGTGCTCAAGCATGTTCACCACGATGAGAGGTCAATAGGCGGTTCAATAGGCAGCACGGCCCTGAAACAAAGAGATGATGTCTTTTGCTTGCTCGTAGCGCCCTAATTCAGCATTTCTTTGGGGTTTGAATTGGTTTGCTACCCCTGCTGATCTTGTATCTTGTGAGGCTCATGGCATAACACGAAGCATTATTTGCATTACTTTATTTTAGATTCTATGTAACACCTCAGTCTCCTCTATAACCTCCCTCTGCTGCTTTGAAAAATCCAGATCTAGCTCCCTAACGCCATTCTAAACACACGCGTGAATTATGAAAACACTTCCGTCTCATAGTGATTCCTCTTTATGGATCTCAATGCTTGGAGGAGCTCCTGTCAATGTCTTGCACTGTGCGTAAATCACAAACTGAGCGCCAACCAGACCGCACGTCATCACCACACGAGGTCCCAGGCCTGACAGCAGCAGTCGCTTCGGTCCAAACTCGCGCGCCAGCTGGAACATGCGGCTCGTCGCGCCCTGCTTCGGATCACCAGCGCCCTTGTTGATGGCTGACAGCAGTGTGTCGGCGGGATGAGAGAGCACGGCTGCTGCGACACCAGCCATGACGCCCGAGGTGAGTTCCACGCCCGTCGACTCGAGGCGTGTGAGCTTGGCCTTGCGCTCGGGGCCCATTGCGCGGAAGATGGCTTCGTTGGCTGCTTCGTGGACGGAAAATTGACCGACGGCAAAAGGAACCTGCTTGAACAGAAGGGGCACAAACCCAGAGTAGAATCCCCTCAGGCCTTCCTCCCGTGCCAGTCTTGCAAAGCCGCCAGCAAAGCCATCAGCGTAGCCCCTCTGAGAAACAAGGCGAATGCGCGTGGCCTCTAGGGGACAAAGCAGGATATCGGCAAAGAACTCGGCCGTCGCGCTGGCGGTGAGGTAGATGCTTGTTCGGCTATTGACAGCCTTCTCAGGGCCTCCAGCGAGGGTGATGTACTTTTTCTTGAAGAACTCGTACCCTGCAAACTTGGCGCCGCCCTGGACGAGGTAGCCGACTGCGGTAGGACCAAAGCCCGTGAGTAGAGCAGATGCGCCCTCCTTGGCCACGATGGTACGGCCGGCCTTCATCATGTTGTATCCCTTGAGAGCATCGTCGACTTGGATGCGCGTCTTGACGACGTCAATTGGCGTCGCAGCCTGTCATCAATGTCAATTAGCATTGTGCATCAGCAATAGCATGTGAAGAAGCGCTTACACCGTGGGTAGACGTCGCCGCGAGAGCGCCTGCGCCAAAGAACTTGACATAGTCGCTAACGGTGAAATTGGGAACCTCTGACTGCTTGGTAGCCATCTTGAACGTCGTCTATTGTTTCTCTTGCTGCTGCACAAAAGCCAGGTCCTGTTTCGGTGTTTTATGGTTCCTGACTTGATGACGTCGTTCCGTAGCTACCGACGCCGAGCGGAAACCCTGATACGGCGACGTTTTGCCGTCATCGGTCCGCTTTGGCATTTGGGACGTCTTATCGGTGAAACTCCCTAGCATCTTGATAAGAATGTATCGTGCGACAATGTCTTAATCTTTATTGCAAGTCACAGCTCGGATTGGGAGATTTTGAGTATGTTGAGCGCGGTGATAGATTTGCTACAACAACGGATCGATTACTCCGTACTCCGTAGTGTGTATCAGATCTCAGCGACGTCCGGCACCGAGTCCGGCGACCGGCTCCGTCGCTGGCACGGCACCGCCGGTAAGAAATGACATCACAGACAAATCCTTAGGGTGATGTAAGTATGACCTTGCTGGATTGAACGGACTAATAAAGGTAAAAGGCCTGGTGGTCTGTCTAGTGTTAGTAGGCCGTGGTGCTTCACGAGCCCGAGAACCTCCGCTCTCAGAGTCCAAGCATAGAAGTGAGTACCATGCTCCTTTTATGAAATAACTCCTCAATTCCACAAAAGGATACTGTCACGCTCGAAAACACTTGAGTAAAAAGGCAAGCAATGGTTGACAATAGCTGATGAAGTCTAGGATCAGGGTTAGAAGCATTGTTGCATTGCCAGATTATTCCCACCGCTGCCACGCTTTAGGGTAAGTTCAACGCAACTCAAACGGTTCTCAAGAAAAGAATCGAGTCAACCAGCTCTGATTCAAGCGCGCCAATGGTGGACAACTCGGTAATCAGTATCCAGCTACTCCGTAAATAACGGATCATTCCACTTTACACAGCAAAAGGTAAAAGGCCCAGGATGCAGTTTTCCCCGAGTTGGTCCCACTGTTTTCGCAAGACTCTTTTCCCACGTTAATTACTCGGAAACTCCATATCTGAACCTCAGTTGGCCGATGCCACCTCGGTTAACACTATCATGCGAAGGATTCTTTAGCCTCACTAGCACTCATGTTCTACTCTTGACTAGGCATAGGCTACCTGAAATTCAGGATTCCCTACCGCGTTAAGGCTGCTCGCATGGCAGGTTTGCGCTGCAATTTCGGCTTCATACTACCCATCTTGGTAATTGAGCGACGTCACGTGCAGAGAGTGAAGCTATAAGGACGGCGAGCCTGAATGGTTCTGTACGCTCTTTTTCGTAGCAACCGATTTCTCAAATTTGGCATCTTAACCAAAGGAGCAGCTCAAATGTTCAGCTCCATTGTACTCGCGGCCACTCTTTCGCTGGCTCGTCCAGCATCGGCCAGCTATGCCTTCTACGTCGGCAAAAACCTCACGCAGGACGGCAGTGTCCTCGTTGGAGGCACTGGCGAAGAAGTATCGAGCCATTGGCTTCAGCTCTTCCCAGCCCGTGATCATCCATCAAATGCGACTATTACTGTTGGTGTGACCGAGGATGCTTCCTTTCCCGGAAAACTTATTCAAATCCCCCAAGTGAACCATACGTTCCGCTACATGAGCATGGAGTACTCAGACTTTGAGGGCTTCCCTGCGCCATTGACTAACGGCGGCCTCAACGAGAAAGGTGTCACAGTCCGTGATGTTTGGGTCGACAACCGTGATGAGCTTCTCGAGATGACGCCAAACCCTCAACGTGGCGTTCAGTACAGCGACCTTGCCCGCATCGTGATGGAAAGGGCGAGCACAGCCCGCGAAGGTGTTGAGATTATCGGAGAACTAGTTGACAAGTACAGCGAGGCGACTTATGGTGGCAACTCTCATCTTATCGCCGACAAGGACGAGGGATGGGTTGTGTTGCAAATGGCTGGTGGAAAGAAGCTCTGGGCTGCGCAGCGACTCGGGCCCAACGATGTCAAAGTCCTCTACCCAGGATACATCGAGGATTTCCCCGTCGACTTCGCCAATGATCCCGACTTCATGGGTTCTAAGAACATTGTGTCGTTCGCCGTCGAGCAAGGCTGGTGGAACAAAAGCTCTGGCAAGCCTTTCAACATCTTTGATGTGTATGGGCCACAAGACGGCAAACACAAGGCTCGTACCGGCGGATCCAAGTTCATGTCGCAGGCGGCTCTGGAGAACGCCACGCTTGAGATGGTTCCCGTGACAGAGGAGAAATTGATGGAGAGGGTACGAGACCCTCGAATTGCTGACGATGAGGCTGGCTACGGCCAGATTGTCAGCCTCCGGGCTGGTGTTGATCGAGACATGCTGCGCATCTGGAACGCCCCAACTGGTTCCGTCTCAGCGCCTTTTGTTCCTTGGTGGCTCGGTGTTCAGTCCATCCCGCCCGAGTTCGGCCAACACCGCTACTTGACGACTGGAGCCTCGAGCAGCTTCCTCAACCCCGACTACCAGCTCCAAGAAGCGTCCGAGTTTGCCGGGCGAGTCTTCAAACGTGTCTTGTACTACATGTGCTCGGACCCGAACCGCTACCACCCGATTGTGACGGAAATGTTGAAGGATTTCGAGTCCGCTTCTCGCGTGCAGGTTGAGGGCTGGGTGGAAAAGACAGCCTTAACCATGATCAAGCAAGGACATAGGGAAGCAGCACAGAGCTTACTGACCTATTACTCGCACACGCGTGCGGCTGAAGCAATGGAGGTTGGACATACGCTGAATAACGCTCTCGACGGGTACATTAAGCTGACAGGACATTGGCGCCGCCCCGTGGGCAATGAGATCAACGACAGTGGGGAGGGTAACGAGACAGTCAACTGTCTCGTGGGATACGACCCAGATAAGCCAAAGGATGCGCAGGGAAGCACCGCATAGATGGTGCTAGCACAAAGCAATTAGTCGAAAATGAAACTGAAACTGAAGCTTTGAATTAGCGTTCTTTGATCGTGGAAGCAGCTCGCTCTCTGAAGGGGCAGAATTCGTTGTAGACAGGACACGGCCCGGGAGCCCCGAGACCCAGTCCCGATGCCGGCGCCGTCTCGGTGCAAACGCCCCGCTTCTCGGCGGAGGCATCTTCACTCGGTGGACGGCGGTGACCTCCCGATGCCGACATGGTGGACTTGCTGTGGTGGTGGAGAATCGTAAAAAGCCGGAGCTGGGGCGATCGGAGCTTGCCACGGCTAAACCCCGCTCGCAATTTGTCGGTCGAGCACATCCAACTTCTTCCTCTGCCAACCAAATGATCACGATATCTTCACATCCTCCACCCGTCGAGACGCGATCGTGAGGCTCCCCCAAGGGCAGATTGACTCGTTATGGCGAAACGCACCTGGTCCGAGGCCGAGAACGGGACCGGCTCTGAGCAGCCGTTTCCCCCTCAAATTAGTCGCAAGGTTAAAGCATGCACAGCTTGTCGGAGACACAAGGTGAGCCCAAGATAGTTGAGGGTTGTGGCCAATTCAGCCTGACAACCTAGCAGATCAAATGCTTGATAGACGAGAGAGGCCCACCTTGCCGACGGTGCACGGAGAAGAATCTGACGTGTGTCCTGGGCAAGAGTCTTCAGACTATCCTGGATGAAAAGTCACAGTAAGTTTGCCGTTGATTTTCTACTCCAGGTTCATATGCTTACAGATTGTAGATTCTCCCAAGACGTTATACAAGATCTCGAACAGATGCATGGCTTTCTCAAGCAGGTCGCCGGTAAGCTTGATCTGGAGTTACCAGCGATGCGATCCTATACTGGGGCCTCAGAGGGCTCTAAAGAGGATTCGCCTGGTCAATCGGTTCCCTCGAACAAGGGCCATCATGTCCCATCACGAGATAACTCGCCCAAGATGATGCCAGAGGACGATGGTCTTCCCTATGTTCCCATCCACTCTCTGTATGCGCTCACAAAGCTACGGGCCCTTCGATCCCCCGATGATGTGAATTCGCAGCCAAACCAGGGCATCGACGACTTCATCACCAGACATTCGATCTCCCTGGCGGACGCAGAGAGACTGTTTACTTTTTACCGGAAACGACTGGACCCTTACATATATCTTATTGGTTGTCCATACGACTCCTTACACGAGCTACGACGAAAGAGCCAGCTCCTGCTATTGGCAATTCTCACTGTTGCCGCCCTCCACGACTCAACAGCCGACTCCCTATATCCTATCTGCAGCTCCGAGTTTCGGAGGCTCGTCGAGACGTCGTTATTTGAACGACGGCTGGACCGCGATTACTTACGAGCTTTGTGCATTGGTTCTTACTGGCTAAGTGACCTATCGTGGATGCTCTCAGGACATGCGATCCGCCGGGCCACAGAATTCGACCTCCACAACAGCTACGACAGGGCAGTTGAGGAGTCAAGCAAGGAAGATGCAGATTGTGCGAGGATCTGGTACATCCTCTACGTCTGTGATCAGCAACTGGCAACATTATACGGCCGGCCATCGATCGTGCAGGAAGATACTTCGACGCAAGGAGTGACCAACTTCCTACACTCGGACGTCGCAAATGACGAAGATCGGCGACTGCTCAGCCAAGTAGCGTCGGTCAGTATTCTAAGAAGCATTAGGGAGTTATTCAGTATCAACAAGGGCAAGCCGATACCGCGGATACATCTCAACCACATCTCCCATTTTCAAAGGCAGCTGGACCAATGGTTCGAGTTCTGGACCAAGCAGATCCAAGGTAAGTTTTGTCCTTCTCGGGTGCCCTAGGGCATGGTAGCTAACTTTGTGACTAGAACAATGGCCTGGGATCGGGGGGTTTCCTCGAAAAGGCGTCATTCTACACTACAACTTCGCTCAGCTTTTTCTTTACTCTCACGTCTTTCGCGGATTGTCCAAAGATGACCCCATCCCGCATTACTTTCTAGACTGTGCTCTCAAGGCCATCTCAACTGCCACCGCCATCATCGACAGGTTCCTGCATGACCCGGACGTGGCCCTAGGTATTGTCGGAATGCCCTCATATGTACACTCCATGACAGCATTCGCCTGTATGTTTCTGACCAAGGTCGCGATCAAATACGATGACCTCGTTGAGCGGGACAAAGTGTACGACCTGATCACGGGCTTGGTGCAGCAGTTTCGGTCACAGCCGGCGGGCAAGTGGCATCTGGCCAACTTGATGATCAGTGGGCTGGAGAGGATGGCGCAGACGCTCAAGCTCAAGCCCGCCGCATTGGGAGAGATGAGAACAGCAGAAAACGTCGGCTTTGCTCATGGTGTGCATGCGGCTGGGCAGATGCCCGTGGATAGTCTCTTTTCTGATTTGGCGGGTGACTTCTTCTTTAACTACGACATGAGCTTTGAGCTTTCTGGACCACCATGAGTGAGCCAAGGGTGGCTTGATGTCATCGAGTCAGTGGTGTATAATTGGTAAAACAAAGCAACAGAGGTATTGCTGGTTGTGTCAAAGACGTTGGGAGTATAATGTAGACAGGTTCGCGAGCTTCTTACATAGTTTGGCGAATAGAGCACCAGCAACCAACTAGTTCCCTATCCATATATCTGTACCAACCTGAAACTTTGGATGTAAATGAGTTAAGCAGTAAGTGTTATGGATTTTCCAAGTTTTTACAGAAAACTGACCTCTATTCCAGTGCCAAGATCCAGGAAACCATGAAGAGTATGTGCTTGGAGTTCACGGTAACGGGCTATGGTTCACAACGCCGACTCCCACGATGCTGAGTAATCTGACCAGCCAGCGGCTTCTTCTACCCAAGGACAAAAAGAGGGACGTTGACGGAGAAGACAACAGTAAAAATAACAATGACAAGAGTGGGATTCGAACCCACGCCTCTTGCGAGACTGCGAATCGTTGCTAGTTCGTATCGAACCTGAACACAGCGCCTTAGACCGCTCGGCCATCTTGCCTTTTGATTGGTTGGCCGTCGAGCGAGTATATTCTCATCAAGAAGATGGAGAGGATTCCCCTCAAGTCATCTCTGGTTGAATAATTGGGCGGTATTCATGTCCTGGTCATTGGTTCAGACTACTGAGCCTGAGTTGCCATCGTAGTGGAAAGCCCCAGTTTCGTGGGATCTTCCTGGTGGAACGACTGCAGTATAGAGAGGTCGAGTCGGTGTCTACATCGTAACACATGAAAGAGCTTTCTGTCATTTGATGGCGCTAAAGTCTCTATTTCAATATCGCATGATGTGGTTACGGTGAGGTGATGAAGTTAACGATAGCATTGGTAAGTCTCTTATGCTTAATTAGGTAGTAACTGGCGTAGCCCGGGTCTCGGGGTGCGGACGTTGTTGTCAATACAGTCAGACTCTAGCACAGCTTTATGAATAATTTATGTATTGAACAGGGCTTGCACAGGTGGCGGTCCAAGCCAGTCATCTCAAGGAAAACCCTTAGATATATACAAGATTTCGGATTTCTCGCGGTTCCAGCCCGAATCTGTTTACTCGTCGACATTGGGGTCAAATCCAGGGACCTCGTCACCAGCCGCCTTGGCCAGATACTCGCCAAACGTGTCATCAGCAAGCTTGGGCTTGGGGCTACCATCTCCACCAAAGTTCTCGAACAACTTGTCACGGAGGCCTTCGGGCCAGTGGTTCCAGCCGATGAGAGGGCTGCGGTAGAAGCTGCCGGAGAAGTTCTCCACGCCACCAATGTCGGCATCATTGGCGAAGCGGAAGCAGTGGTTCTTGACGCCGTCCTTGTGGTAGACGATCAAGGGGCTGTTGCCGTCGGTGGGAAAGTCGTTGGAGGCTTCGTAGCCGTCGTGAGATGAGGGCGCAACACGGATGATCTTGTCACCTTCGGTGAAGACAACTATGTTCTCCCAGTCGTGACGATGTCCTCCTCCGTACGTGCCCAGAGCATTTTGATCCTTCTCAAAGTACACCTCGTACCTGGGGATAGTTAGATTATGTCTTGTCTTTCCTCAAAGATGAATGTTGGTGAATAAAGCATCGCTTGGGTGGCTACATGACCTTGTGTCAAATGACCACGTGTATTAGATGTAAGACTTACATGATAGCACACTTGCCGTTGTTACAGCGGGAACGGGAGTAGACATTGCTGTTCTCTAGTTGTTCAGGGTCACGGCATCCTCCCTGAGGGGTACCGGTGGCATCAGCGCCGTTGTTTGTGTTTCCATCAGCGGAGATAGCGGCGGTGTTGTAGCAGCCATCTGTGTCAAAGTCGAGCTTGGGCTGGAACTTGAGTTCGATCTCGTCGGCTGACTCTTTGAGGGCTGGGAGAATCGAACGTCTCATAACGGGGGCGGGTGAGGCCTGGACAGCAGCCAGGGCACCCAGGATGGCAGCAGTGTTAAAGATCTTGGACTGCATTGTGACTGAAGTATTTCAGACTGAGGAAAGAAAGATGGAGGGAGCTGGCTGTGAAGTGATCTGGTTTGTAGAAAAGAGAGGCTCAGTCATACAGACTTCGAAGGCCTTTATATTATAAGTTAGTTCCCAACCAAAACAGGCTGAGACTCTGGAAACCCAGAGGAACCTGGCCATAGTATGCTACTAGCATAGCTCCACAAGAACCCGGCCGGCAAGTTGTATTGAGGACGTGGGGACACTGCCCCATAGAGTAACTCGTAATTATCAGTCTTTCGGATAAGGCTGCCTACGTAGTGCCAACTACGTAGTAGATGAGGCCCCTCAGGGTGCAAGAAAAGAAAATGACAAAGAGAACACCGGAACTTCTGAGGCGGTGGTGGGCTGGGAATGCCTAGCGAGACTGTCAGTACTCCGTAGAGGATTGGGCGATCAATATTCGTACCTTGCTACCGCTTACCGCAGTAAGGGTATCACTACAGTAGCTGACTGAGGTAACGATCTATACCTACCCACACCATGCTATACTTCTCCAACCCTTGTGGTCCGGGTGTTACTCTCATCCTCAAGGTAAAACAATTTTAACTCGTTACAGAGTATTTTCAGACGATCAGTCAGCGCTAGGATACGTATAAACAGACCATTGACCATGGGCTACGTAGTCACATAGGAAGGATGAATCCTTCGGCTCGAGTAAATACTAACGTTACGTACAGTAGTAGACTAGGCTCAGTTACAGGAAATTTTGAACGAGGATCGCCCTATCGGACAATTTCGGCCCCCCCTACAGAGTAGATCAGCCCGACATCATTGCCGATCCCATGCCCCTGTTAATCCCGGGATGAGCAGTTTGAGAAGGGATCAACCAGAGAAACAGCGCAAACAAGGCTGAGCTCGCACGAGGCGCAGGGGTTTCAGATTGGAAAGTGCGGATCTTCAAGGCGAACCTCGACAATTGCTACAGGGCCTAGATAGCCCAAGTACTGTAAGACAATGATGTCAATGATCACTAGACAACTACGTGCTTTGAGTGGGGGTCAAGTCACTTCACCTCGATGCGTTGAGTCAAACAGAAAGAGAGACAAAAGAATCGGCTGGTATCGTACTTGGCGCTCTCAGATCAACTCTAGGTTGGTATTCAGGGAGAACTAGGGAGTACGCAACACATCTCCTTGTTACTTGGCCTGATGAGTTTGATATTTACAGCAGTTGAATCCTAAAAACCGGGTTTAATTAGTGGTATAGTAGGAATAAGTAAAGTTATATCTAAGCACTGCTCGTTGCTATATAAGACTGCTAATATAGAGGGGGCAGTATAAAAATACTGATACTAACAATATACTATTTAGCTACCAAGTACTAATCCTGCATTGATATACATCTAGAGGCGAGATAATAGAAGAATCAGTAGCTGATTATATCAAAGCGAAAGTAGGAGACTGCAGTTTAGCAAAAGAGACTCCTGTTAGAGCTTACACAGCTTCAAGCTCCCTTAACTATAACACTCTATCGTCAACAAACCCTCCTAAAGTCCAAAGGCAAGAGTTATACGTCAAGACAATAGACTCATGTGCTGAATTCTTATCTGGTACGCTAGGCCTGATGAGTTGGGGCACACCAAAGCACCGACCCGAGTAAGAAGGAGATAGTTACTACACTCCTAGAAAGTATATGTTGAGTCATAACGTTCGGCGTAGAGGGTCGCCTGCAGGGAAGTAACTATATTTTCCTTCCTTATTTAGGCATCAGAAGGTAAAAGAAGCAGCTGAAGCTATCAGCATAAGTGCATCGGGCAGTATAAACTATCTTGGAGTATATGGCAGCAGGGGAATCTCATTAAGAATAGTCCTACGCATGCTAACTCCAACCGGGCTTGTCAACTTACCGTAGCGTCCAGCTTCTCTATTTAACATAGTATAGACGGGTACATACTAGTTCGGTCTTTCATTTGAATACAATTTCAAGGTCCCCCCTATGCTTTGATCGTGCGATTTCTGTTCTGGAGTAACTGTCCGTGGCGATATGCGAATGATGGTCTAGTCGGCCCTTCTAATCACTATCTTCAAGTATAAATCTAAAGATTGGGCATATCTTGCATTGCACACCTTCTGGCTGCATCCCCAACCAAACTGTCTTAGTTGACACGATTGCTTCTTCAGCTGAGATTAAAAGACCCGGCCGCCGCCTCTCTGGCCACGCCAGGTTTGTAGTTGTGAGCCCATTCCACGTCTTCGCTATGGTTATGCTCAAGCCTGCCATCGCATTCGCCGCCCTCACTCTCTTGGGCGTGGGAGATGCCACCCCTTGCAAGTCCAAGCCCGAGCCCTGCGAGGCCGCAAATCTCATGTCCAACCCTTCTTTCGACACAAGGTCGGGTGGAAAATCCGGCGGGGATGCTTGGAAGTTCGAGGACGATGTGAAACGTTCAAGAGTTTCAGTCCTGGAAGATGTTATTCTGGCTCGCTCTGGCGATCATGTAGCGTAAGTACATTCCCCGCTACTCCCGATTGTTCTTCTCCTTGCTCACCCTGACTCTTCCCGTAGCTACTTTGACATCAACTCTCAAGTTCCCCGGCCTAGGATCATCCAGACCGCCTCAAATGTCGAAGATCGCAAGACCTACGACCTCAGGTACCACTACCTCGTACACAAGGGCCAGCCCAAAGCAGAGGCAGAATGCTTCACGTACATCACGCTGTACAGCGGCAAAGTCTTCCAGTCGAAGCAGATCATTGCGCCTGTTGCCCTCGATACCTACTCACGGCAGCAAGTGACTTTCAACGGGACGGATGTCCCGCCACATATCGAGATCGGGGTTTTCTGCCAGGCTGATGCCGGCGATGGAGTTCAAGTTGCCATCGATGATGTTGGCTTGTACCAAGTCGATCCTGACTGTCCAGCACCTTCAGAGTAGATATCGGACCGGGTTACATTCTTGTTCGATACCTTAGCCAGAATGATACAGGGGAGTTTCCATGTGTTGAGACTATAGGTCAATGGATTAATTTACTCGTCGTCAGACGGAGCTGAAACATCAATAATGCCTTTGGTTTTGTTTGATAGGTTATTGATTTAGAGTGCAAACTCAGGGAGGTTTATCACTCATTTCCTGCTCATGAAAGTCTATGCATAAGTGAACTCTGCCCTTCAAAAGAGGTAATAAGCGTCGACTGATGTGGAATATGAACGAAAGGACAGCTTTGCACAACGAGGTGAGCTGATTACGAGTTAGAACACTTTATGCGTCGCACCTGACCAAGCTTACTCACCGAGTAACGTATTCTACATGATGATACTAGTTAGTTCTCGTGATAGAGGAAAGCACGGCAGTATATTTCTGAGCTCCGTGTTTCCTGCGATTGGTCGCTTTATTCCAGACGGCCATGGACTCTCTGCCCACAACCAAGCCAATATCATGACCACACCAGCTACTCAAGACCCTTGCCAAGGGTTGGATCCCCAAATTATCACAGGATTTCTCTTATGGAATAGATAACCTGCTCAATGTTGCTATAGCGGTCGACCATGGAATGTGGTAACTGTCACACTCTACTCTTTGTGCGTACATTTTATTACACAGAAACTGGAAACATGAGCCTAACGTAAGACTTAGTAACTTGGTTAAGCTGTTATGGTCAGTGGAATAGCTTAGGAAATGGTTCTTTACAAGTTCCCTCATTGGTGGAACATTCTGGGCCATATTTCTCTACTTGATCACATCTTTGTTGATCACCTCTTTTCTGCTTGAATGATAACATTACAAGGTCCATACACTAGACTAAATGTAGTAGCATTTCCGCTACAAAAGTCAACGATAGTCGTGGTTTATTGCAGTCCGCGAACCCTATGATTATTCCCAAGGCATTTAGCCGTAATTAACAAGGGGGGGCTGTCACCGCCAACCACCAGGTATATAACCATCGAGGATATCCTATAACTAGAAATCTTGGCTAGACTTGCTGCATCTTTGAAGGAGTGTCAACAATCAAACCCCTTCCATCATCAACAGCGAGCTTACTCAAGATGTGGAACGTCCTACTTTGTCCTCTTCTGCTCGCCTCGTCGGCCATGGCGGAAAAGCTCCTCTACAAGAACACCTTTGACAGCAGCGATGCTATCGCCGGCTGGGTGCCCGAGGGACCCATCAATGCCACCATCTCGAACCACACTCTAGAGCTGAGTGGCGCAGGGGGGATCGATGACCACTTTGTCTATTGGGTTCCTGAAGTGTTTCCCGACCGGATACGCATAACCTGGGAGTTCTCAGCCATCAACGAGCCCGGTCTGGCCATGTTCTTCTTCGGCTCTGAGTCTGTGGCGGGCGGCAGCATCTTTGACAAAGGCCTGGCGCCTCGCAACGGCTCCTATCCTCAATACCACTCGGGCGACATTCGGACTTTGCATGCGTCGTACTTTCGTCGTCGGTGGCCCGAAGAGCGAGCGTTCCATCTGGCCAATCTTCGCAAATCGCCTGGATTCCACCTTGTTGCTCAAGGTGCTGATCCGCTGCCTCCTGTGGTGGATGCCAATGGCGCCTTTTACAAGATCGAGGTCATCAAGGACAAGCGTGATGTTCGCTTCTCGGTCAATGACCTGCTGCTGTTCTCATGGGAGGATGGGGATCGGTCGACGGGGCCTGTTGTTCGCGAGGGACGTATTGGCTTTCGGCAGATGAACCCGCTTGTTGCACGATACCGAAACTTGGAAGTGTGGAAGCTTTAGAGACATGTGTCAGGTTGGTCGCGAGGAAAGGCGCCAGTCGTGATCTTGTTAGTGAGTATAGACATATTTACTATAGAGTACTGAGAACACTATGTAACTATCATGTCGCAAAGCCCCCCGAATCCGACTGACGCGGCTCCCCAGCAGCATCAAAAGACCCATCGAGTAGCCTTCTCAGGGCCTGGGCAGTACTCAGCCCAGGTGCCACCCAAGTGACGTTACAGCCGATCTCCTTCATGTGAGCCACAGTCGAGTTATCGAAATCATACTCAAAGGTGACCTGCTGCGGCACGAGCTGGTCATGCATCCTCGGCGCAGACAAAGCCTGCAACGCAGTCATGTTTCTTTCGAGAACGTTGAGCATGACCTGCAGAGTGGCGGTGATGATACGGCTGCCGCCTGCAGAGCCCGTAACCAGAGAGACGCTCCCGTCGGGACGCTCAACGATGGAGGTGCTGATGCTGGAAAGGGGACGTTTGCCAGGGCGCACAAAGTTTGCCTCGGTAGGTATGAATCCGAAGGCGTTTGACTCGCCAGGGATGCTAAAGTCGTTCATTTCATCGTTCATGACCACGCCAGTCTCGGGCACCATGACCCGCGAGCCGAAGATGAGATTGATAGTCGTAGTCAGCGAAATGGCAAGGCCAGAGTTATCCATAACCACGATGTGCGAGGTCCCAGGGGTGTCGAGGGACTCGAGACCATCTGGGTTATACGCGTCCAGCTCCAAGGGGCGGTCGGTGATCTTTGAGCGAACCTCTTGCGCTGCCTCATCTGAGATCATCTTGGCCTGGTACTCGGCAAGGCCGTCAACGTAGCTTGGATCACCGAGCTTGGTGCGCATGCCGTAGGCAAACTTGAACGCTTCATCTATAAAGTGCGTGCTGTCGTTGACTCGGCTCGGCTCACCCAAGAAGTCATACCCATTCAGAGTGTTCATGACAGCTGCGACCACGGCGCCGCTGGACGGTGCTGATCCGCTCGTGACCTTTCCGCCTCGGTAGTTGACCTGAGAAGGCTCGCGAAGAGCGATCGAGTAGTTCTTGAGGTCCTCGGCCGTCATGATACCGCCCTTTTGCTTGAGGGCTCTCGCAGTGGCATCTGCAAAAGCACCTTCGTAAAACACATCTGGTCCGTGAGACGCGATCGCCTCGAGGAGGTCGGCGTATCTCTTCCGGGTCATCTTCTCGCCCAGCTTCAGCAGGGTACCAGATGGCGCAAAGTCGATCGACCAGGCAGGGTCGGTGACCAGAAAGCTCTCGTTTTCCGATTTCGTGTACGTCTGCTTCATGAACTTGACAAGATCTCCATGGACGGGGAATCCATAACGAGCCACATTCACAGAGGGCTGCACCACAGTTGACCAAGGTAATCGGCCGTAGCTCTTGTGCAAATGTTCCAAGCCACGCAGCTCTCCAGGGACGCCGCTGGAGAAGTCAGTGATATCCTCTCAAGGTGCGTCTGTGTAGCGTTTGCGTACCTTGCTTTTCCTCCGTAGAGACTAGCATTGACATTGTTCTTGAACATGTTCTCGGTAGCCGCAGCCGGAGCTGTTTCACGGAAATCGACAAATTCATACTGCGATGAAGCATTCTGTCCATCCGGTTTGTGAATGAGCGCGAAGCCACCACCGCCAATTCCAGAATGATACATGCCTCGTTAGAGTCAGCAACATGCTCCAAGGATGTTGGTGCAATAACGGCACGCCTCTGTCTGCTTACCGATGGTTCCGACACACAGGACAGTTGCTACCATGGCGTCGGCTGCGCTGCCGCCTGAGCGCAGTATATCGACTCCGATGGTGCTGCATACATCAACTTCGCACGCAACGGCACCGAGCTTGTCTGTGTAGCGGTTTGATTTGGCTGGTGACGCAGGAGGGGGATAGAGACTGGGATAAGGGTGCGCCTCAGCACCTTGCACCAACAGGCTCAGAAGAGCACCGAAAAGCTGGGACTGCAACATTGCAACCTTGAATCCGCTATCAATCCAGGGGTGGAGGGAGATGTCCGATGTTCGGACCAGACTCAGCGGGATAGTCAGAGGGGAAGAAGGCACAACGAAGAGTAGACGATGGCTTCATATTAATAGTGCGGAGCTATCGTAAAAGACTCATCATTGACATGAGAACCAACAAGATATCGTCACTGCCGATCATGGACAGGGCGGGGTTAGTTAGTTAGATAACTACGGAGTACCCCGTAGAGAGAGCAAACAGCTCTCTTGGTGCCCTAGCGAGGTAGCATCAAGTCAAGGTGTTACACAGCATTACTTGAACCGTTCGAGGAGCGATCAGCGATACGGCCCCATGGGGGAGCTATCGACTTCTCACAGCTTCCTAATCGGGCAAGACTCGTTTTGTCGGCTTCACCTCACGGGAGTTACGGGCCCGAGACTAGTTAACTTAATCAGTAACTAAACTGCTGATAGCGCAGAAGAATATGGCTATCTATCGTCGAATTATGTGTCAATACTAACTAGTGATAGATTCTCGGGTTTCAGATATATGAATGAGATATATGAATCCCTGTCTTCTTCATATGGGAAACTTTGAGGAGACTTCGATACTCTTTCAAAGGGCCACCTGATGAAACCACAGTCACTATGAAGGATTCTAAAACCGTTGATAAGGGTTTCGACCTTGTCGGACTCGCAGGGATAAGGAAGCCGATATATCCAGAGAGTCCTTCGTTTACATGAGTCATGGAAATAACTCACCCAACACAATGCCGATCTCGGTAAAACTTGACTGCTGTTGGAGTTCGTAATGAGTCCAATTGTTTCTCCAACCTGCGCTCAAAACCTCAAAGGGACCGCCATGCTACCAACGCCAACGTCATTAAGTCAGAGATCAAGTCCATCTGGAAGGCATCTTTCTGACGGTTGTCTTTGTTGGCTGCGACTACTGGAACATTTGAAACCTCACCTTGAGATCCAGCAGCTTAGACTAACTTAATAGTCTTTATACTTCTTGTCCCTGATTAACTGTGTTCCTACCCAGGCAATGCGACTATGTCTTGAGGCTAATTAAAACGGAGTCTATATAATACATACTTTGTACAGAGTCCAAACTTCTTTCTGACGAATATAATATACAAGGAAAGATATACATAGATAGTGGGACCTCTAATCTATAACAGGCTATACAAGCCCTCTTACTTAGGGGTACATCTACTTGCGGTTCTTGATAATATCATCTGCAATCTTCTCGGCAAAAGCATAGATGGTACTTTGCGGATGACCAGGAGGCAGCAGCGCCATAGAGCTTGCGTCGACAACTCTCAGCCCTTCAACGCCAAACACCCGGGCGCGGCTGTCCACAACAGCCTTGTCGTCTCCCTTCTTACCCATCTTGCAAGTACAAGCAGCATGCCAGACAGTCATGAGCGAGTCTCGGACCATATTCAGGATCTCCTCATCCGACTGGACATCCTTTCCAGGCCAGTATTCGGAGCCAATTGCAATCGACTGCAGCTCGCTTGTGCCCCAGACATCTCGCATCCGTCGGAACCAGGCGATGGCGGCTTCTTGGTCAGCCTTGGCCGTCAGCCAGTTGGGGTTGATGATCGGCTTGTCCAGTCCTGATGCCGACGAAATTGTCACATTTCCGCGAGACACGGGGGCTACCATGGCCCCGAGGATAGTCGCATAGTTCTTCTTATCCAGAGGCTGCTGCAGGATCGGCCACTCAAAGTTGCCGAGGAATCCGTTTGCGCCCAGATACTCGACTTCGGGCCAGTCCTCGGGAAACTCTGCAAGGGCCTGCTTGGTCTCGGATGAGAAGCCTGTGCGGTACTTCGCTGGCAGTTTCTCCCAGCCGATGAATTCGATAATGTTGGAAGTAAAGGGTCCGCTCTTGGACACAGCGTACTGTGTTATGGCTTTGAGCAGAGTAAGAGGCGACCTCAGCACGGCATTCAAAGTCTCAAAGTTGACTTGGTATGATGGTCCAAAGAAGATGTGGTCCCACATGTTCTGGCCAACACCCTCGAGGACCGATACAGGACTGATATCGAACCTGTCCAAAGTCTCTTGAGGTCCAATGCCAGACACCATGAGAAGCTGCGGCGACTGAAATGCGCCAGCGCTGAGTATGACCTCTCGCTTCGCTTTCAGTGTGTACTCGACGCCTCCGAAGCTGACTTTCAATCCGGTTGCTTTCTTATCGTCGTTGAAGAGTACCTTGGTAGCCTGAGTCCTGGTGAAAACCTTTAGGTTGTCAAGACCCTCGGACCTTGCTTTGTAGATGTACTCTGTCGATGAGCTTCGAGCCGCTGTCTTGGGGTCGATTGTAGTCTGGGTGTAATGATATCCGAGCAGTTCGCCACTGTTGAAGCCAGAGATGCTTTTCAGCCCAATTGACTTCAACCCCTTCTCCAACCAGGTTCCCCATGCTGAGACCCAGTAAGTATAGCTGACTTGAACTGGGCCACCTGCTCCCTGAGCTTTGAAGTCATCGGCGATGTACTTGGTGCCGGCCGTGGCATTGGCAGTGCGCTTGCTTGTGTTTGGCGGAGTGAAGTTGGTGCTGTTCTTGAAGTAGGCTTGGAAGTTTTCGAGTCTGTGGCCACCGAGGTTAGAGCCCGCAAGATGTCACGCTCGACAAATTCACGAGGAGTTTTCTGCACAACTTACCGGTAGCTATCGTCGCCCACGAGGTCCGCCCATCGATCGTAGGTGCCAGTACTTCCTCTGTGATAGATCATGAAGTTCAAGGCTGACGAACCACCCAAACACTTTCCTCTGGCGTAATGGAACTTCCGGTTGTTAGCTCCGGCCTGCGCTTCAGTTTGAAAAACCCAGTCGACGGTGGGCACCGTGTCAAGCATGCTAGACCCAGTTCCGATGATATCACCACCAGGTGTAGTGCTCAAGACCGGCTTGCTGATCTCGTAAAAGCCTCCTGCCTCAATGATTGCAACCGCATAGCCAGCCTCAGCTAGCCGTGTGCCGATTGCATTGCCTGCAGTGCCGCCTCCGGCGACGAGATAATCGAACTCTTGCTCATCGCCCAAGGTACCGCCAATGGCGCCGAGGGTACCTTCAGCTAGCCCATCACCCTTCAGAAGTGAACCAATGCTGTCAAACAAAGGAGAGAGAACGGGGCTCGTCAGGTCAACGCTGACGGCGGATTTTAGAAGAAAAGACAGACTATAAACTGAAAACAGAAAGGAACGCATCTTGAATCGGCACAACAAAGAATGTATGGGCGTACTTGGTATTCATCCTGGACTCGTCCAGAAGTCTCTCTCGCTCTTATAGAAACGTAACCTCGTCTAGTCGTGGTGTACTCCATGCTCGGTGTTCCGCCCACTTGCCGCCGTGATCTACTCTAATAGGCAATGTTCAACACCTTGCAGACGATGGTTTCAGGACTCGGGGCTAAACTAACTAGGGTTGCAGATTATCTGTCGGACGATAGTCCTTTTTCAGATACAGCTGAAGAATTCGACACGACTACTAGGTTGAATAGGAGGCGGGAGAGCTATCTACCGGACGATCTCTCCCCACTTTGTGGATGTTCTACAACTCAACTTAGAATACTCCGTAAACATGTCAGGGATGAAGTGATGGATCATTCGGAGCAATACTATTAATAACAGTAAACAGAGTTCTCTTCTTGCTTCTATTAGGACTATAATCCGGTGTTGGCCCTATGCGACTTACATAGTATGTAGTCACATAGACATGACGAGCTATGAACCGATGGGAGAGTAACATAGCTAAAAAGAGGTACTTCTGCATAGAGCGATCAGCGAAGGATTAGCGGGAACCTGTAGCATCACATACAAAAGGTGAGTGTGAGTGTAACTGATTAACTATTAGATGTGATTGGGCTATATCCATGCCCATGACCCTCGTATAACGAAATGACACCTGTAAGTGCGTCCTATAGTGCGAACTCTAAATATTAGTGCCGAAATGTGACGGTTGGGCCTAGATACGTCTACTGTACTAAACCTTTCTGAGGTTTGGTTTGCTGGCAAATGTCTACCTAGTTAGGGCGTTGGTGATGAGTGGTAAACAAAGTCACGTTTCTCAACACGTAGATACTAATGCGGGTGGGACTTGGTATGATGAAGAGGTTATGTTGATACATAGCTAGTGTGCTAAATCCTAGGAAAGGTGCTGTAGAGCAGTGACTATACTCAGTACTGTACCGGGATCTAACGGTTGGAGCGTTAGTGTACATCGTGATCTAAGCATGGATCACGGCTGGGAATCGTGATCTAAGGTTGATCGGTTGTATGAGTATATTCCACGTCACGTTATGACCGGTAGGGGTCGTGGCCTGACTGTATGTCGTATCTTGGAAGTATATCATAACTCATAACTTTGCCCATGATTGTTTTTATGCTTGATACGTATGTAGCTAATAGTAATCGCATCATCAGTTACGCGGTCAGCCTGGATTGTACTCTATTAATTATCTGAACTCTACATTGAGACAAATGCCATTCTGGCAATAACGTCATTAAAAGCCAGGAGCTTCACAACTGCAGTCATAGGATATGCTCGAGTCTTCGATTGCAGTGTTTCAGTTCGCGCATCCTGCAGTACAACACTAACAGCGGATATTTCGGACACGGTACTTACTCCGTAGTCTATTTTGAGAAGACCGTAACTCATCCTTTCTGCTTCGCTAATCAAAATAGAAATCCAGCTTACAAAATTATGTATCAAGAAACACGGTGAGTATATAAGGTTACGACAGATGGTCAATCAAGCGCTCAGTATCTTGGCTCTTTATGTTGTGCTGTATGAGGGTTTCCTTGGATGATGCATGGGGTCATATCATCCCCAAATCTCGCCTATCGCCGCTTAGACGACAATACTACTCCATAGCTTGGTTGCATATCTATGTGACAACGTTGTTGGCATCATCATCATCACTCGGCAGTCGTGAACCGCCTCGTCCGAGCACCAGCTGACAAGAGACAAGTCCTCACATCAACCAATCAACTAAAGGACCCTTGCCGAGGCCGGAAACTGGGAAAAGATGCCGCAGCTTGCTATGACGTCACATGGCGATACATAGCGTGACAGGGAATAATTCTGCGAAACACGAAAAAGACTAGGATCATCGACCAACGCCCAACGCATCTTGCGGTGAGCGAAGCGTTGATTTCACTGATAACGGCATCTTAAGGACTTCCTCCCTCGCATTTGTCTCTGATGATCTGCTCTGTCCCTGGCCTCCCAGTCCTGGCCGTCCGTACCTGTCAGATATCAAGTTACGGATATATGTCTCATAAACGCCCTCCACGATGAACCACGCGAATATGATTGAGGAGAAGGGCCTCAAGGTACATTCGCACTAGCACCCATCCCTGTCCCTGTCTTGGTCTTGACCGTCGGCTAAAGGTTCGGGGCAGAAAACATACATCATAGCTACGCTATGCTCTACTCTTGTCGGCACCTTTACCTCGTCCATGGGCCTATGGGATCGCATCAAGGAGCGGCGCAAGCAACAGCACCGCGACACCACGCAGGACGACGAGATCAAGAAGCTCAAGGAACAGATAGAGCGTACCGAACAGAAGACCAAGGAGAAGGACCAGCAGATAGAAAGGAGTAGAAGCAGACGCGGTGACAGAGATGACGTTGGCCTATCCTTTCAGAGGTCTGGGGCTCTCATAAGTCGCGAATTCGAAGACGGCTATGAGAGGCTCGGCCGGAGGTTCGCCATCGGAGACGTTGTTACCGAGAACAAACTCCAAGCACAAGTCATCGCGCTACAGCAAACCGTCATCAACGTCCTACAAGATGCCGTTTATTCAGGCCGTCAGCTCGATCGTGTCGACATGGCAAAACTTGTTGCTGCCTCAGACGCCGCGCGCGAAGGCTCTTTAGGCGCTCTTCGCCAACAGCGACAGCGTCTGCTTATGGATGCTCATGTAGACGAGACACCGCCTCCACGGCAGCTCGCGCTCGGCCCGCCTCCTTCGAAGCAACTCGCACTCGGTCCCCCCAAGCGCGCCTCGACCATCGTCAAAGACGACCCCTTATACTGTCGATATAGTCTCGACCTGCAGTATGACAAAAAGAGACCTCTCGCGTCCAGCTTCGCCCCTGGCTATGACTGCACATGCCGGGCCTGCGGGATGCACTTGGCTGTCGAGTCGGACGACTGCTGGGCCATCGAGAAGCGCGCTTCCCGGTGGATAACCGTGGAGGGGTATGACAGGGAGATTGAGGAAGACATCGAGTTCCTCGTCGACCCGCGCTTTGTGGTCAAGTGCCACACCCCAGACGGAGAGTATGCTTGCATACTCTGCAGCAGATACCGAGATGGGGATATCATCTGTCCGACTGCGGATGCATTGGTGAACCACGTGGGCCGGGCCCATGACGTTACTGAGTTGGAGAAGGAGCCTGATTTCCAGGCGAGGTATATATAACTGAACAGACCTTTTTGCGGAATGGTCTGTTCCTCACATTTAAGACCGTCATGAACTGGGAAATTAGCATCTTGGGATAGTTGGGGCATTCATAGGGAGCATGTGCATCGAGCGGTAGCGTACTGGGCATTGGAATAGTTATGTAGCAGACATTATAATTGTAGCGCAAATTTTGCCATATTTAGAGGCAGACCGGGAATGGTGAAACCATTAACTTAGTCTAGACCTGTTGTGTTATGTTCGGCTTTACCGCTGGTGATTACTGAAGCTTCTCTAGTATCAGGTGGAGGTGTGTAACCCCGACTTGAGGTGTGGTTAGTTAGGGACTCAGAATCTTGGCATGGATAGAGAGCTTTCTGTGAACTATGTATTTCACTTACCAGCGTAGGCAGACAGGGTTAGTCTGAGCTCAACTAGTGAAGTGACAGAGCTGATCTCTACCAATTTGAGGCAAAGAACTTGTGGCGACACCGTATCGTTAAACTAGGAGTATGAGAAATAACATACCGAGGAAGCCCAAGCAGATACATATGAATGTTTCAAAACAGGGACTTTGATTGTATGTGTGCTGATGTGATCACCAACCCTGTCAGATGTCGTACGACCAACCTAGGCAGGCCTCAATTTGCATGCTTCAACTGTCCATCACCTAAGTATAATCATGGAATAGGAAGCCCCGCAAACTAAACAGAGCGTAAATACAGTGATAGTTTGGTAGCTACATTCTATACAATGCAGACGAGTTCGTTCCTCGAAGATGGTCTGTACTTGCACAAGTGGTATACACTGTCTACACGTCTATCCTTATACATCCAGAGCCTCGTTGCCGTCACCCTTGTTTGTCTTCGCCTCGTCCTTAGCCTTGGAGATGATATCCTCCCAGATCGGGGGCTTGCACCGTCGATCCTGACCTGCCGCCTCGGCATCAAATCCAAACTGCAGCAGCGCATCTTCGCTGCACCATTCACCAGTCGCCATCAGTCCTACCGGTATCATTCCCCATGTATCCTTGCTGGCAACTTCGCCGGCCCCTCTGCTGCCTTCGGGAACCACGTATCCCGCAGGCACGGTGAGGGCGGGTAGCCCGCAGAAGTTGGCTAGCCACACGTACTCCATGCTCTCCAAGGTGTGGCTGCCGTCATTCGCACCGTAGGCCAAAGCTGACTTGCCTCCGCGGATACGCGAGCCTGCGCAGGCTGTTGTCGGCGTGATGATGAGCATACCCGGGTATGTCTTCCAGAGGTAGGCCAGATGCTGCATCAACATGCCTCGCAGTTTCTGCGCCAGAAGATAATCGGTTGCCGGAGTCGTCCGGCCCAGAGCAAGCAGGATCTTGTTAGCCGCCGTGATATCGCTCGTGTCGTCGAGTAGAGTCGCCCCGTCGGTAAGAACAGTGAGAGCGTGTGCCATTTGTCCCTCAGCAACACAAGGGATCTCGATAGGAACTACAGTGTAATCGTGCTCCGCGACCAGTTTGTCAACGAGACTGCGGACCAAGGTTTGTACTCCGGGCGCTGCGCGGGAGAACCACGCATCATAGATGGCCAAAACCTTTGTTACTGGAGGCGCAGGTTGAAGAGCCAAGGGCGGGTATTGGGTTGACGAGTGCGGCTCTGCAATAGTCTCGTACACAGAAACTAAAGATTTCATGTCGATGGCGAGAGGGCCTTGTACTGCGCAAGTGGGCGAGTGGTTCGCCCCCGGCCAGGACGTGATTCGAGCGTGTGTGGGCTTCAGACCGAAGACAGAGCAGTAAGAGGATGGAATGCGGATGCTGCCACCACCGTCACTACCTAGAGCAATGGGAATGATGCCGGCACTGACGGCATAGCCTGGACCAGAGGAACTCCCACCGGTGTAGTAGCCTGGGTTAAATGGGTTGGGCGGTGTTCCCTGAATGGGGTTATTTCCAGTCGTATCTACCGTAGTTAGTGAAAATCCTAGAATTGATAATCGTTTAGCATACCTAAACCAAACTCGTGCATATGCAGTTTGCCCAGAAGAATGACGCCTGCTTCCTCAAGCTTGCGGACACACCAGCTTGTCTGAGACGTCTCATCGGAAGCCTCACCCGCGTAGTTCTTCACGGTGCCAAGGGTGGTGGCGTAACCGTCGAGATCATAGTCGTCCTTGATGCCTGAAGGAATACCGTCGAGTGGGCCCAGCGGTTGGTTGTTCTTGTATCGTAGAGTAGAAGCCTCGGCTGCCTCCATGATACGATCCACCTGGATCTCGGTCCAAGCTACGAAATGCTTTCCAGGCTGGGGACCGTCTCGACGGACGAGAGGTAGAATGGCTCGAACCACGTCGGTCGGGGTCAGTTCCCCCGAGAGGTACAAAGTGCGATAGTCCTCCACCGAGTACAGCTGAATAGCTCGCGGAGATGGGCCATTCGCCTGCTTCAAAGCCGCCAGCTGGACTTTCTCTCCCCGAGCTTCGGCCTCTGACTGGGTAATAGAAATCGGCACGATGGTAGGCTCGTACCACGGTTCGGACTCGGCGATGTAGCTCCTGATCTTGCGGAGCGATGAGAAGCCCGCGTTATGCCAGGCCATCTCTCGGATGAACCGGATATGCTCCATTCTGACACGGCATGAGTCAAAGCTGTTGGAAACGGCTAACGAGACTCACATAAAGGCGGCAGCGATAAGTTTACGTCCGGTAATGACGGGATTGGGCTTCCTTTCGATTGTATATGCGACATGTGGTCTAGCGGCAGGTTAGCCGTGCATCCATCAAGATACTCGGTATGAAGACGCGTTACCCTTCCTTTGGCTCTGGATAGTTTAAGAACCGCCTCTTACTCTCTTGTTGGCTCATCCTGAAGGCTTTGGGTGTTTTAGATCAAGACTTAACAGATGATGAGTCGATTTATGAAGGTGAGTGGAAGATAACGGTGTGTGAGAATTGGTTTTGTAAAAGTTGCGGGTTCTGCGGAACGGGGCAGCACCTGATGTACCCGACCCGTGATCAGCACAAGGGATTGATCGATAAGCCTCGGCAGTTAACCAAGAATCCAAATAAGCATTTATTATTCATTGATGTCCTTCATTCTCTATATCACTTCTATGGCTTTCAAATAATACTATGAATGGCAAAGTGCTTCCCATTTCATCGAATCTCAAGATATGCGGTCTCACAGAGACGCCAGAGGTTGATACGCTTAAGAACAACTTGATATCATATGAGGACTAGCAACGGTTACACCGATAATTTCTATCCCTTTCTTATTTGAAAAGATATTTACACGTTTTGTGGCAGTCACTTCTGCGATATTGTCAGGGCCCTGGCCGTCATGAGTGTTCTTGCTACTCGTTTACACATGCTAGGACATGAGAAATACGAGGAAGTGAATAGTTGAACAGCCAAAGTCTGAACCACGGAGTGTGTGTATCAGAACAGACCAACAGCCGAGTACTAAAACAATGGGAGAGTTAGTTTTGTTTACCAGAGCACTAGAGCAATGAAGCCTGATCGATTGCTTAGTCTGGCGAACAAGATCGTTGAATACTCCGACCAACTTTATCGAACAATTTATCAGAACGACCTGTTCACCACCGAGCAGTGTCAATCAAACGTATTCACC
Source organism: Fusarium staphyleae (assembly GCA_017140175.1). Taxonomy (NCBI): domain Eukaryota; kingdom Fungi; phylum Ascomycota; class Sordariomycetes; order Hypocreales; family Nectriaceae; genus Fusarium; species Fusarium staphyleae. Next base: position 40,961 of record JADDON010000109.1, read on the forward strand.
ATTATCCAAGAACCACTATAAATAGCCTCTGATCCTAAATTCTTACACAAGCTTTTTCTCCCTTGTCAAATACTCACTCACCATAGCCTAGCCAGTCCATCTGGTTACCGACTCAAGCACTCTACCACAGCAACAGCATCCTACCACACCGATAACAGCATCCTCACAATCCTTTGCAGTGCAACCCAACCAACCTCAAGTCAACGAAACCCATCATAACCGAGGAAATGTGTCACCAAACCATCGAGTTTGCCAAGTGCCCGACCTGTGCCATCGTTCGGCACCCTCCCCTCAATGTGACCCAAACACTCTGTCAGCGTTGGCGAAAAAACGAAAGCTGCACCAACAAGACCTCTAAGCTCGTCTATCACTGGATTGTTTGCCCTTATTGTATTCCAGGCCGTACAGCCGAGAATGACTAGGACAGCCATGTCTGACGAATACTGGCCAGATGGTTACGTTTCTAGGACTGCGGTCGAGATCATGTTCCCCGCAATGGCTGGATAACGATGAGCTGAACTGACCGAGATGTACAACAAGACCAGAATCGATACGGATGATACACAATTTGACTGGTAAGATGATGGAGAGGCCTTTAAGAATGGATTTGGCAAAGGCGAGTAGACTGACAGGTAGATAGATAGATCGCTAATAGAATTCTATTTAGCAAAACCAAATGTTCATTAAAATGCTTCTATGATGATGATAAACTGTGATTAGAACCCGAAGTTTCATCGTGTGAACTTTTCGTCTATGGAGGCCGAGAACGAAATTTGTAGTGAAAGTACTTCATGCTCTCCCTAGACTTAATCATGGTGCTCGGGTGACCAAAAGGTCAGCATAAGCAGACGTGCATTAGATGGTGAAGCCTTATTCGTAGTTCTGAGAAATCCGAATCTTTTCAAGAACCGTCCCGCGTACTTTGCTAGTCACACTGTATCCACCAACCACCTAGTTGTGATTGTGGAGGACATGGATCTTCCAGGATGGACAGTGTTGGATAGGTCCATGGACGAACACTTCAAGAAGGCCTCAGACTCTAGCATGAGGACACAGCAAGGGCATCGAAAATAGACTGGGATCCAAAAAATCTCCAATGCTTGCAACCGTGGCTCTGATGGACGAGAGCAACCACTATGGTGCTGAGTTTAGTCAGGAATATTAAAGTGAAACGTATTATATATATTATAATAGTT